>CAXHJY010000083.1:50000-57500 GCA_964016885.1 Eledone cirrhosa
CCGCTTTTCCCTGCTTGCAAGGGTGGGACAGGAACTGATTCTGGCTTGATTTCTACAGCTGGATGCCCTTCCTAACGCCAACCTCTTTTTCAGTGAGTGCTGGGTGCTTTTTTTTTTTCCGTGGCGCCTACACGTCCACTTTACAGTGTGCACTGGGTGCTTTTTTGCCGTGGCACCTCCATGACCACTTTGCAGTGGAATGATAGGGATCCCAGTCCTATCATCTCATTTCTACAGCTGAGTAAACTGGAGCAATGTGAAATAAAGTGTCTTGCTCAAGGAAACAACACATCACCCGGTCTGAGAATTGAACTCACAATCTTTCGATTGCAAGCCCAATGCTCTAACCACTAAGCCATGTGCCTCCTATATATATATATGAAAAATGAATAAACAGGAGGGTGATGACTATTTGAGACCTTAGAGAAAGAAATGTGAACAATGAATAACAAGTTAAAGTAACATCACTTATTTTTGTGTTTATCATGTTCTATACAGTGTGAAGTTATAAATATATGTATATTTATGGTGATGGTGTAACAATTTCTTTATACAAAACTTGTAATTCTCAGACAAATGTTCCCATGTTTACATTCTTCTACAGTTCTACAATAAGTGGTACAAATGTTAATGCCTCAATCTTCAGAATAAAAAAATCTATTCCATCCTTCAGTAAAATGAAATTGACAAAGATGACATTAAAGTGGATAATAACAAAATTGAGATTTTAGATGATGAAATTGAAGTTGATGATGTCAAATTTGTGATTGATCATGACAAAACTGAAGTTGACAATGACAAATTTGAGTTTGATGATAACAAAATCAATACTGATAATGATGAATTTGAGGAGGAAACTCTGGTGACCAACTACTTGGAAGATATGGGGGATCAAGACAGTCCCTCATCCTTCCTACAGTCCAGACTTACTCCCAGGTCTTCTGCAGTACAGTCCGATGCCAAGGATCTTGATCCTGTGTCAACTCCTTTGTGAGGTTTAATTAGGTAAGGTCAGCTTTTATCACTTCACCCCCAAGCTTTCCAATGTCTTCCTCTTCCATAGTTACCATAGACTTTGAGTGTCCTACACCCTTTTATACAGCTATCACCCTCCATATACATCACAATCTCTTCTCTTGTACACTGCATCTGACCCCTCTGATGCCCAGTTTCTCTTTCGGTTCACTGGTGCTTTGTCATTCATGCACACTACTGTTCCACATCCATCAGAGCATGTAAGCTGTATTTCTTTCTAATCTTTGAAGGTCCTCTGCACATATAGCTCAGGCCTCACTACCATGCAACATTGCTGTTTCTACATAAACTTCATACAATCTGCCTTTCATTTTGAGGAAAAAATCCTTTTATAGCTAACAGTAGAAGACGCTCCCTTAACATTTTCCATCTCATTCTCACTCTAGCTACTATACTTTCAGAACACTCACCTCCACTGCTAATTTGATCTCTTATGTAACAAACACTATCAACTACTTCTACAGAGCCCTCTGGGCATTTACAGGAGCTTGTTTCCTATGAACTCTTTCTCCTTACTGCTCCTTTACAAAGTCTACATTCTTTGCTAGCCTGTCTGAGATCCCACTACACCTCTTGTGTACCCATAGTTTGCATTTGGAACATAGGATGGAATTTCTACCTACTCCTTTCCTGCACACTGAGCAAGGCCTTTTTCCTGAGGGGATCTGGGCCCTGTTTCCCTTTCTACATACTAGGAATTTAGGCTTTGCCAAGTTGATTTTAAGACCTTTTGATTCTAGGCCATTCTTTCAGGTTTGGAATTTCTTCTCTCTTTATATATATATTATAATATTATATATATACTATATATATATATATATTATATATATATTATAATATTATATATTATAATATTATAATATTATATATATATTATAATATTATAACACATATATATATATTATAATGTTATAACACATATATATATATATATTATAATATTATAACACATATCATGGTCTATATGTATATATATATATATTAAATAAATGGAAACTATATCTATAAAACCATATTTATTCTATTATATATATTTCAAGGCTACCAACACTTTGGTATGCTCTCATCAAATAAAATACAAAGTTTGATTTATAAATATTGACATATTTATTTAATATCATTGAATATTATACTCCAGAAAACTTGTCGAGTGCTTTGAATCAGTTATAAACAATTAGATTTGTTGAATTACCAACAAATTAAATATCCCTTTTGCTTATATACACACACATATATATATATATATATATATATATATATATATATATATACACATATATATATATATATATATACATATATATATATATATATATATACATATATATATACATATATATATATATACATATATATATACATATATATATATATACATATATACATATATATATATATACATATATACATATATAAGTTTCTTTTATTTGCCACTAGGGCATCAAAAGTGGGACAAGTACAAAGGGGGGAGTTTACACAAAAAGGCGTCCTCAATAAGGAGGAGGCAATAACAAAATATAAAAATAAAATAAGATATAACAAAAAATAAAATTTTTAACAAAATCCTCAATAGAGAGGAGGCGCCTTGGGGGGTCGCACACACCCCCGAAAAAAGTGTGCAACCCTTTTCCTCAGGAGCACAGAGAGGGGGTGCTCCCTCGTTCCTTCCTCTCCTCCACCTACAGGCTTATGTAAAGAGAAGGCCCATTCACACGGGCCATTCTCGCCACTTTCACCCACCTTTCATAAAAACGACTGGGGTGCAGCACCTCTCTCTCCATCCTGATCCTTCTTCCGAAATGATATCGGAAGAAACGGACCAGTTGTTGGCCAGAGAGAAAGGTGCCTGACCTCAGTCCTTTCAGACGCGTCCACCATACAACCTCTTTCGCCATGGCTATTACGCACAGAAACACCGCCTCTGCTTCATCTTTGAAGGGGGGAGGCGGCTTGATCATTACAATGGACTCGGTGGTCAACCGGATCGGTCCCACCCTTGACAGCAGTTGTTCGACATAGCCCCACAGATCGGCTACGCCCGAGCAGTGTACCAATGCGTGTGCAACGGTTTCCTCGTCGCACACGCATCTGGGACAGATCTTTTTGGCGGGGTCCCTACCCGGGCGCCCATGTCTGTAGAGCCTTTCTCGAACGGGTAAAGCCCCTCGGTAGCACTGCCAGGCCAGGGACTTCTGGAAGTTGTCCATAGGTCCCGGGCTGAATGTCCTACTGAACAGGCTGGCCAGTTCGTCCTCCTCCATGTCTAGGGCTTCTCCGAGGGCGTCGTCGCACCTGCTGCGTACCAGCCCTCTATAGAATGTTGCGGTGGAGTCTCCACTGATAACCGGATCCGCCTGCCAGAGGGCGGTGAGCGCCTGGGCACACTCAGTGTGCCAGGCGCCCAGTTTTCTCGGTCTTTGCTTGACCCAGGATTGCAGCTCGGTGAGTGAGACGAGTCTGGGAAAGGTTCGTCTCACAAACGAGGCCCACACCGGTTGTCCGGTGAGGAATACGTAGAGGTGCCGTAGCCTTAATGCGTGTTTACGCATCATTAGCCACGGCATCCCCAGCCCTCCTTTCGAAGGGTGTTGACAGCAGATGGAACTCCTCACCATAGGAGCCCGCCCCTTCCAAAGGAATTGGAAGAGCGCGCGCTCCATCTTGGTGAGGGTTTCCCTTGGGCAGGGCACTACGGTCAGGCGGTAGTAGATGACGGACGCTATATAAGTGTTCGCCACCTCCGCCCGACCTTTCAGGGATAGTTTGCAACTGGCCCACTTCTGGGTCAGTGCAAACACCCTGTTCGTAACCTCCGCCCAGTTTTTCTCCACCTGGAGGTCCGGTCCGAACCAGACCCCGAGCAACTTCACCGGGCCCTCCGTCCAGCGTCCGACGACGCCATCGGAGGGCATCGGTCTGCCCCTCCACGTGCCGAGTTGCAAACCGATCGACTTGTCCCGGTTCAGCTTAGCCCCTGTGAACTTTTCGTACTCCTCCAGTAAGGTGCCGACCGCCTCGATTTCGGAGGCCGTCGACACCATTACTGTCACGTCATCGGCGTAGGCTGACACCGCTTTCCGCAATCCCGGTTCCAAAGGGATGCCCTGCAACAACTCCAACTTCCGCAGTAGTGGCTCGAGAGTCAACACATACAGAAGGGAGGAGAGAGGGCACCCTTGTCGGATGGACCGCGCGATTTTGAACGGCTCCGAGAGGTAGCCGTTCACCTTGACCCTAGAGCAGATGCGGCTGCTGTGCATAGCAGTGATCCAGCCCCTGAAAACGGGTCCGAAGCCTGCCGCTGCTAGCACCGCATCCAGGTAACCATGGTCGACCCTATCGAACGCCTTAGATTGATCCAAGTTGATCAGAGCCCCACCAAAGCCGGGTTCGTTCCCAACCCTCTCTATGATGTATCGCATGAGGTGGAGGTTGTCATGGATGGACCTGGACGGGATAGCGCATGTCTGCGCATCTCCCACCAGGTTGCCCACGACAAGCGCCAACCTCTTTGCTAGCACCTTGGCCAAAATCTGTAACTCTGTATTTAGCAGAGTTATGGGCCTGAAGTTACTTATTTCGTCCCCCTTGTTCTCGTCCTTCCTCACTAGCGTGACTACGCCCTTGGTCACAGTACAGGGAATTCTCCCGTTCTGTTGCCAGTTGCAGTAGACCGCCTCGAGGAGATCGGGGAACAAGTCCGGCATAGCTAGATATAATTCGTAAGGAAGACCATCGAGACCCGGGGATTTGCGTTTGCCGCATTGGCCCAGCACGTCCTCTATCTCAGCGGCCGAAATCGGCTCCTCGCAAGACTTCGCCTCCCTGTCCGAGAGGCGCGGCAGGCCGTCGAGGTATGGACCGAAGTCCACGTTCCCAACCGGCTCCCCGCCCCTCCCGAACAGTCGGGCAAAGTGCCTTTGAAAGGCCTCACACATCTGCTTAGGCTCAAGAATCGCCCGTCCATCCAGGTCTCGCAAAGACCGGATGGTGGATTTAGTTCCACTGTTGGCCTCTGTCACGCGGGCCCAGCTAACAGCTTTGGCCCCCTCGTTCCCTAGAGCACGTATTTTACTTCGGACAACGCAGCCTTCGTGCTTCGCGTCGAAAAACTGGCTCAAAGCCGTTCTCGACGCTAGCACTCTGGCCACGTCGCCGCTTCTAATTGCCTCTTCTACTCTATCTATTAGCTCCCTTTCCTTCCTATTCCTATCCGCAGCTAGAACCTTACTAAATTCAATCGAGACTACTTTAATCTCTCTCTTTAGAGATACCCACCACCTGCTGTTGACGATCGCTCCAGTCAACCGTTCCTTAACTAACGTACTAATCCGATTCCTGTAGGCTCTACTTGCCGGCAAGGACAAGTTGAGCTTCCAGTAACCGGGGCCCTGTCTATGCGTTCTATCAAGGTTGACCATGCAGGTCACCAACTTGTGGTCTGAATAGCCAACCATGAGCATTTCTGGACAACTTAAAAAATCCCTGTCCTTATTTCTAACTAAAAATCTATCTAGGTACGATCTAGATGATCCGCTGCGATTTGACCAAGACCAGGTTGGCACCGTCGGAAAATCTAGTCGAAATCTATCGGCCAGGTCAAATCGGCCGAGTAACCCCTTGAGGCTGTTGCACCCCTCTCTATCGGGACATGCCCCTGCATAGTCCCAACGTGCATCCAGGATACCATTCCAATCCCCCACTAAAAGCAGGGAACGGGACGTCCCTAGAAAAGACTCCAGACGCTGGAAAAAGTCGGGCCGCTCTGTCCCAAAAGGGGCATATGCGGCTATCAGCCTAAAGGCTCTACCTTCACCACTGCCAAGGTCCAGCACCACCAGTCGACCCCCTGGGTCCAAGTGAACTATCTGTGTTGCAAGGCCCATATGTTTTTGCAGCAGAACGACAACCCCACCCCCACCTCCGGGCTGACAGAGAGATGCGTGCATCTCAAAGTCGTCAAAGGTGGGGGCTAGCTGTCGCATGCTGCTGATCCGGGCCTCGCAGATAACCATCACATTTATAGATTGTGACCTGAGGTCATTTAGAAGCATTGCTTGCTTCCAAGACGAGCCCAGGCCACGCGCATTTAGACACCCTACTCTTAGCACAGCCATGTTGGTGGTAAAGAGAAAAGGCACTTACCTCTCTGCGTCCCGGGAAACGGGCCGCTCAATTTCCATGCTGGTTGGGGATGGGTTGTTGGGTGGGGTTGTGGTTTGTGGAAGTGAAGGGGCATCGGTGTGTTGTGGGGTTGGGGTGTTTGTCGTTGAGTGGGTGTCTGGGTGGGGTGGGGGGGTGACATTTTTTAGGAGGACGCGGTTGATTGGTTTGGCGCAGGGGGGGCCCACGTCCTCCGTGAAATTTATTTTCAGTGTTTTGTACAAGTGCATTGGGACTTTTATCATTTTCAAATGAGGTAGTCCCACAGCAGTTATAAAGTTTGGCCCTTCAGTTTGGACCGAAGGGTTTGCTGAAATTGTTTTCCGTAATTCTTTGTTGTCTGTGTTCATGTATGTGTATTGTAAGGTCTTTTTTTGTGTAGCAGTTAGTGTTGTGTGACAGGGAGGGGTGGTTTGTGTGTAGTTTGTGTTCTCTTGGGGGGGATTAAAGTTAACATGTGTGTCTGTGGTGCGTCTCCTCTTCTTTCTTTTTACTTGTTGGAAGGGATCTTTTTCGTCTTGCGACGAGAGAGGTTCGTCTTCCTTGTTGGGTGGGAGGGGTATGTTTTCTGGTAGTGTTTGCGGTGTGCGTGTTTTTGTATTTGTTTTGGGTGGGGAGGGATTGGGTGGGACAGTATTCTGTGTTATTTTTTCACGTGTTTGTTGTTGTTGTTGTTGTGGTGGTGGTGGTGGGGTTGTTGGTTTTTGTTGTTGTTGTGGTTGTTTTTGTTGTTGTTGTGGTTGTTTTTGTTGTTGTTGGTAGCAGTGTTTTTTTCTGTGTGAGCTGGGGACAGGCAGCCCTCAGGTGACCTCTATTGCCACAGAGGTAACAGGAGGGACGCCTACCCTCCACAATAATGTTGAGGTGGGTACGGTCATCCAGCATGACGCGCTCAGGGATTTGGGCGATGCGTTCTGGCCTTATTTGGGTCAGAACTTCGAGGCTCGTTCCACTGAACGCGTCGCCGGATGCCTTCCCTATTGAGATGAGGTTGTCCTCGTCTAAATTGAGGAAACCGGTTAGTAACCACCAGTAGTTTATGTTTGGGGTGATGGTGGTTATCCATATCCTCTGGGTTTTTTTACCCATGTAGGTGGGGAAGAAGGTGTAGTGTGTGGACCGAATTGGCGACACAGAGTATTTTTTTGCCGCCAATTCGTCTTTCATCAATATGGATAAACTCCCATAGAGTTTATCCTTTTGTATGAAAGTGATGTCTCTCATCGCGTCTTTCAAGACTAACTGGATTTCCGCTTGAGATGGTTGCGCTGGTTTCTTTGTTTTATTTAAAATTGTTCGGAA
>CAXHJY010000083.1:62500-64280 GCA_964016885.1 Eledone cirrhosa
AAATCAGGTCGCTGATAAAAGCTGGATATTATAAACATGTCGAATTGCCACTAAAATTAGCGGCATTATTCAACGTTTTGTTCTCTACGTAAGGAGAATAAATTATAGAAGTGGATGGATACTTCAACAGGTACAATGTACTTGTAGAAATATTCAAGTTGTTTATAATACATGTGGTTCAATGGCACTAATTCGAGATACCAGAACAATATAAAAGTAGCGAAGCAAACGGTTATTAAACAATTTTCTAAATAAATTAAAAAATGATTAAATAATCACCTGTTCAGATGCTGTTACCGACGGTTTCATCATTCCGAAAGATTGGAAATCCAACGAATTTCCAATGGAAAGAAATGAATCTTCAGACAGCCCTATTTCCACGCTATAAGGTATAGCAAGTAAATATTATGCTCCCTGCCCAACGCATGCGGTCAAGCCGTTAAAGTGACACACACGCAAATCAGGTCGCTGATAAAAGCTGGATATTATAAACATGTCGAATTGCCACTAAAATTAGCGGCATTATTCAACGTTTTGTTCTCTACGTAAGGAGAATAAATTATAGAAGTGGATGGATACTTCAACAGGTACAATGTACTTGTAGAAATATTCAAGTTGTTTATAATACATGTGGTTCAATGGCACTAATTCGAGATACCAGAACAATATAAAGTGGCAATTCGACATGTTTATAATATCCAGCTTTTATCAGCGACCTGATTTGCGTGTGTGTCACTTTAACGGCTTGACCGCATGCGTTGGGCAGGGAGCATAATATTTACTTGCTATACCTTATAGCGTGGAAATAGGGCTGTCTGAAGATTCATTTCTTTCCATTGGAAATTCGTTGGATTTCCAATCTTTCGGAATGATGAAACCGTCGGTAACAGCATCTGAACAGGTGATTATTTAATCATTTTTAATTTATTTAGAAAATTGTTTAATAACCGTTTGTTTCGCTACTTTTATATTGTTCTGGTATCTCGAATTAGTGCCATTGAACCACATGTATTATAAACAACTTGAATATTTCTACAAGTACATTGTACCTGTTGAAGTATCCATCCACTTCTATAATTTATTCTCCTTACGTAGAGAACAAAACGTTGAATAATGCCGCTAATTTTAGTGGCAATTCGACATGTTTATAATATCCAGCTTTTATCAGCGACCTGATTTGCGTGTGTGTCACTTTAACGGCTTGACCGCATGCGTTGGGCAGGGAGCATAATATTTACTTGCTATACCTTATAGCGTGGAAATAGGGCTGTCTGAAGATTCATTTCTTTCCATTGGAAATTCGTTGGATTTCCAATCTTTCGGAATGATGAAACCGTCGGTAACAGCATCTGAACAGGTGATTATTTAATCATTTTTTAATTTATTTAGAAAATTGTTTAATAACCGTTTGTTTCGCTACTTTTATATTGTTCTGGTATCTCGAATTAGTGCCATTGAACCACATGTATTATAAACAACTTGAATATTTCTACAAGTACATTGTACCTGTTGAAGTATCCATCCACTTCTATAATTTATTCTCCTTACGTAGAGAACAAAACGTTGAATAATGCCGCTAATTTTAGTGGCAATTCGACATGTTTATAATATCCAGCTTTTATCAGCGACCTGATTTGCGTGTGTGTCACTTTAACGGCTTGACCGCATGCGTTGGGCAGGGAGCATAATATTTACTTGCTATACCTTATAGCGTGGAAATAGGGCTGTCTGAAGATTCATTTCTTTCCATTGGAAATTCGTTGGATTTCCAATCTTTCGG
>CAXHJY010000085.1:0-7500 GCA_964016885.1 Eledone cirrhosa
TTCCGGCCTTTCTAGAGAATCGTAAAAGCACATATCGTTATATGCTTTTTCTATGAAAATTAGTAGTGGGCAGACTAATTTGCATAAAGCGTGAGTACGTACCGGTTCAGCGGAGACGATAAAAACAAATAACGAAACGAAATTAAATTTCGTTTCGTTTGTAACTCACTTTTGTATGACTGACGCTTAAACAATTAAATTAAAAATGTACATCCACATATGTATACTGAAATACTAGTATGCATATGAATACACACACGTGTACATATGTAGATGTACCGAGTTTTTCACTGGACACTTTACTGTGAGTGTCCAGCTATTCTGTATGTAAACACACAGACAAACCGGTTTTTAGAGTCATACTGGTTTTCGAGGAAACACCTTTCCTCTATTCTCCAGAAAGCCAGACAAGGAATATTGGACTAGTTTCGATGTTGTTACATCTCATCAGCAATATTTACCTATCTTCCGGCCTTTCTAGAGAATCGTAAAAGCACATATCGTTATATGCTTTTTCTATGAAAATTAGTAGTGGGCAGACTAATTTGCATAAAGCGTGAGTACGTACCGGTTCAGCGGAGACGATAAAAACAAATAACGAAACGAAATTAAATTTCGTTTCGTTTGTAACTCACTTTTGTATGACTGACGCTTAAACAATTAAATTAAAAATGTACATCCACATATGTATACTGAAATACTAGTATGCATATGAATACACACACGTGTACATATGTAGATGTACCGAGTTTTTCACTGGACACTTTACTGTGAGTGTCCAGCTATTCTGTATGTAAACACACAGACAAACCGGTTTTTAGAGTCATACTGGTTTTCGAGGAAACACCTTTCCTCTATTCTCCAGAAAGCCAGACAAGGAATATTGGACTAGTTTCGATGTTGTTACATCTCATCAGCAATATTTACCTATCTTCCGGCCTTTCTAGAGAATCGTAAAAGCACATATCGTTATATGCTTTTTCTATGAAAATTAGTAGTGGCAGACTAATTTGCATAAAGCGTGAGTACGTACCGGTTCAGCGGAGACGATAAAAACAAATAACGAAACGAAATTAAATTTCGTTTCGTTTGTAACTCACTTTTGTATGACTGACGCTTAAACAATTAAATTAAAAATGTACATCCACATATGTATACTGAAATACTAGTATGCATATGAATACACACACGTGTACATATGTAGATGTACCGAGTTTTTCACTGGACACTTTACTGTGAGTGTCCAGCTATTCTGTATGTAAACACACAGACAAACCGGTTTTTAGAGTCATACTGGTTTTCGAGGAAACACCTTTCCTCTATTCTCCAGAAAGCCAGACAAGGAATATTGGACTAGTTTCGATGTTGTTACATCTCATCAGCAATATTTACCTATCTTCCGGCCTTTCTAGAGAATCGTAAAAAGCACATATCGTTATATGCTTTTTCTATGAAAATTAGTAGTGGGCAGACTAATTTGCATAAAGCGTGAGTACGTACCGGTTCAGCGGAGACGATAAAAACAAATAACGAAACGAAATTAAATTTCGTTTCGTTTGTAACTCACTTTTGTATGACTGACGCTTAAACAATTAAATTAAAAATGTACATCCACATATGTATACTGAAATACTAGTATGCATATGAATACACACACGTGTACATATGTAGATGTACCGAGTTTTTCACTGGACACTTTACTGTGAGTGTCCAGCTATTCTGTATGTAAACACACAGACAAACCGGTTTTTAGAGTCATACTGGTTTTCGAGGAAACACCTTTCCTCTATTCTCCAGAAAGCCAGACAAGGAATATTGGACTAGTTTCGATGTTGTTACATCTCATCAGCAATATTTACCTATCTTCCGGCCTTTCTAGAGAATCGTAAAAGCACATATCGTTATATGCTTTTTCTATGAAAATTAGTAGTGGGCAGACTAATTTGCATAAAGCGTGAGTACGTACCGGTTCAGCGGAGACGATAAAAACAAATAACGAAACGAAATTAAATTTCGTTTCGTTTGTAACTCACTTTTGTATGACTGACGCTTAAACAATTAAATTAAAAATGTACATCCACATATGTATACTGAAATACTAGTATGCATATGAATACACACACACGTGTACATATGTAGATGTACCGAGTTTTTCACTGGACACTTTACTGTGAGTGTCCAGCTATTCTGTATGTAAACACACAGGACAAACCGGTTTTAGAGTCATACTGGTTTTCGAGGAAACACCTTTCCTCTATTCTCCAGAAAGCCAGACAAGGAATATTGGACTAGTTTCGATGTTGTTACATCTCATCAGCAATATTTACCTATCTTCCGGCCTTTCTAGAGAATCGTAAAAGCACATATCGTTATATGCTTTTTCTATGAAAATTAGTAGTGGGCAGACTAATTTGCATAAAGCGTGAGTACGTACCGGTTCAGCGGAGACGATAAAAACAAATAACGAAACGAAATTAAATTTCGTTTCGTTTGTAACTCACTTTTGTATGACTGACGCTTAAACAATTAAATTAAAAATGTACATCCACATATGTATACTGAAATACTAGTATGCATATGAATACACACACGTGTACATATGTAGATGTACCGAGTTTTTCACTGGACACTTTACTGTGAGTGTCCAGCTATTCTGTATGTAAACACACAGACAAACCGGTTTTTAGAGTCATACTGGTTTTCGAGGAAACACCTTTCCTCTATTCTCCAGAAAGCCAGACAAGGAATATTGGACTAGTTTCGATGTTGTTACATCTCATCAGCAATATTTACCTATCTTCCGGCCTTTCTAGAGAATCGTAAAAGCACATATCGTTATATGCTTTTTCTATGAAAATTAGTAGTGGGCAGACTAATTTGCATAAAGCGTGAGTACGTACCGGTTCAGCGGAGACGATAAAAACAAATAACGAAACGAAATTAAATTTCGTTTCGTTTGTAACTCACTTTTGTATGACTGACGCTTAAACAATTAAATTAAAAATGTACATCCACATATGTATACTGAAATACTAGTATGCATATGAATACACACACGTGTACATATGTAGATGTACCGAGTTTTTCACTGGACACTTTACTGTGAGTGTCCAGCTATTCTGTATGTAAACACACAGACAAACCGGTTTTTAGAGTCATACTGGTTTTCGAGGAAACACCTTTCCTCTATTCTCCAGAAAGCCAGACAAGGAATATTGGACTAGTTTCGATGTTGTTACATCTCATCAGCAATATTTACCTATCTTCCGGCCTTTCTAGAGAATCGTAAAAGCACATATCGTTATATGCTTTTTCTATGAAAATTAGTAGTGGGCAGACTAATTTGCATAAAGCGTGAGTACGTACCGGTTCAGCGGAGACGATAAAAACAAATAACGAAACGAAATTAAATTTCGTTTCGTTTGTAACTCACTTTTGTATGACTGACGCTTAAACAATTAAATTAAAAATGTACATCCACATATGTATACTGAAATACTAGTATGCATATGAATACACACACGTGTGTACATATGTAGATGTACCGAGTTTTTCACTGGACACTTTACTGTGAGTGTCCAGCTATTCTGTATGTAAACACACAGACAAACCGGTTTTTAGAGTCATACTGGTTTTCGAGGAAACACCTTTCCTCTATTCTCCAGAAAGCCAGACAAGGAATATTGGACTAGTTTCGATGTTGTTACATCTCATCAGCAATATTTACCTATCTTCCGGCCTTTCTAGAGAATCGTAAAAGCACATATCGTTATATGCTTTTTCTATGAAAATTAGTAGTGGGCAGACTAATTTGCATAAAGCGTGAGTACGTACCGGTTCAGCGGAGACGATAAAAACAAATAACGAAACGAAATTAAATTTCGTTTCGTTTGTAACTCACTTTTGTATGACTGACGCTTAAACAATTAAATTAAAAATGTACATCCACATATGTATACTGAAATACTAGTATGCATATGAATACACACACGTGTACATATGTAGATGTACCGAGTTTTTCACTGGACACTTTACTGTGAGTGTCCAGCTATTCTGTATGTAAACACACAGACAAACCGGTTTTTAGAGTCATACTGGTTTTCGAGGAAACACCTTTCCTCTATTCTCCAGAAAGCCAGACAAGGAATATTGGACTAGTTTCGATGTTGTTACATCTCATCAGCAATATTTACCTATCTTCCGGCCTTTCTAGAGAATCGTAAAAGCACATATCGTTATATGCTTTTTCTATGAAAATTAGTAGTGGGCAGACTAATTTGCATAAAGCGTGAGTACGTACCGGTTCAGCGGAGACGATAAAAACAAATAACGAAACGAAATTAAATTTCGTTTCGTTTGTAACTCACTTTTGTATGACTGACGCTTAAACAATTAAATTAAAAATGTACATCCACATATGTATACTGAAATACTAGTATGCATATGAATACACACACGTGTACATATGTAGATGTACCGAGTTTTTCACTGGACACTTTACTGTGAGTGTCCAGCTATTCTGTATGTAAACACACAGACAAACCGGTTTTTAGAGTCATACTGGTTTTCGAGGAAACACCTTTCCTCTATTCTCCAGAAAGCCAGACAAGGAATATTGGACTAGTTTCGATGTTGTTACATCTCATCAGCAATATTTACCTATCTTCCGGCCTTTCTAGAGAATCGTAAAAGCACATATCGTTATATGCTTTTTCTATGAAAATTAGTAGTGGGCAGACTAATTTGCATAAAGCGTGAGTACGTACCGGTTCAGCGGAGACGATAAAAACAAATAACGAAACGAAATTAAATTTCGTTTCGTTTGTAACTCACTTTTGTATGACTGACGCTTAAACAATTAAATTAAAAATGTACATCCACATATGTATACTGAAATACTAGTATGCATATGAATACACACACGTGTACATATGTAGATGTACCGAGTTTTTCACTGGACACTTTACTGTGAGTGTCCAGCTATTCTGTATGTAAACACACAGACAAACCGGTTTTTAGAGTCATACTGGTTTTCGAGGAAACACCTTTCCTCTATTCTCCAGAAAGCCAGACAAGGAATATTGGACTAGTTTCGATGTTGTTACATCTCATCAGCAATATTTACCTATCTTCCGGCCTTTCTAGAGAATCGTAAAAGCACATATCGTTATATGCTTTTTCTATGAAAATTAGTAGTGGGCAGACTAATTTGCATAAAGCGTGAGTACGTACCGGTTCAGCGGAGACGATAAAAACAAATAACGAAACGAAATTAAATTTCGTTTCGTTTGTAACTCACTTTTGTATGACTGACGCTTAAACAATTAAATTAAAAATGTACATCCACATATGTATACTGAAATACTAGTATGCATATGAATACACACACGTGTACATATGTAGATGTACCGAGTTTTTCACTGGACACTTTACTGTGAGTGTCCAGCTATTCTGTATGTAAACACACAGACAAACCGGTTTTTAGAGTCATACTGGTTTTCGAGGAAACACCTTTCCTCTATTCTCCAGAAAGCCAGACAAGGAATATTGGACTAGTTTCGATGTTGTTACATCTCATCAGCAATATTTACCTATCTTCCGGCCTTTCTAGAGAATCGTAAAAGCACATATCGTTATATGCTTTTTCTATGAAAATTAGTAGTGGGCAGACTAATTTGCATAAAGCGTGAGTACGTACCGGTTCAGCGGAGACGATAAAAACAAATAACGAAACGAAATTAAATTTCGTTTCGTTTGTAACTCACTTTTGTATGACTGACGCTTAAACAATTAAATTAAAAATGTACATCCACATATGTATACTGAAATACTAGTATGCATATGAATACACACACGTGTACATATGTAGATGTACCGAGTTTTTCACTGGACACTTTACTGTGAGTGTCCAGCTATTCTGTATGTAAACACACAGACAAACCGGTTTTTAGAGTCATACTGGTTTTCGAGGAAACACCTTTCCTCTATTCTCCAGAAAGCCAGACAAGGAATATTGGACTAGTTTCGATGTTGTTACATCTCATCAGCAATATTTACCTATCTTCCGGCCTTTCTAGAGAATCGTAAAAGCACATATCGTTATATGCTTTTTCTATGAAAATTAGTAGTGGGCAGACTAATTTGCATAAAGCGTGAGTACGTACCGGTTCAGCGGAGACGATAAAAACAAATAACGAAACGAAATTAAATTTCGTTTCGTTTGTAACTCACTTTTGTATGACTGACGCTTAAACAATTAAATTTAAAAATGTACATCCACATATGTATACTGAAATACTAGTATGCATATGAATACACACACGTGTACATATGTAGATGTACCGAGTTTTTCACTGGACACTTTACTGTGAGTGTCCAGCTATTCTGTATGTAAACACACAGACAAACCGGTTTTTAGAGTCATACTGGTTTTCGAGGAAACACCTTTCCTCTATTCTCCAGAAAGCCAGACAAGGAATATTGGACTAGTTTCGATGTTGTTACATCTCATCAGCAATATTTACCTATCTTCCGGCCTTTCTAGAGAATCGTAAAAGCACATATCGTTATATGCTTTTTCTATGAAAATTAGTAGTGGGCAGACTAATTTGCATAAAGCGTGAGTACGTACCGGTTCAGCGGAGACGATAAAAACAAATAACGAAACGAAATTAAATTTCGTTTCGTTTGTAACTCACTTTTGTATGACTGACGCTTAAACAATTAAATTAAAAATGTACATCCACATATGTATACTGAAATACTAGTATGCATATGAATACACACACGTGTACATATGTAGATGTACCGAGTTTTTCACTGGACACTTTACTGTGAGTGTCCAGCTATTCTGTATGTAAACACACAGACAAACCGGTTTTTAGAGTCATACTGGTTTTCGAGGAAACACCTTTCCTCTATTCTCCAGAAAGCCAGACAAGGAATATTGGACTAGTTTCGATGTTGTTACATCTCATCAGCAATATTTACCTATCTTCCGGCCTTTCTAGAGAATCGTAAAAGCACATATCGTTATATGCTTTTTCTATGAAAATTAGTAGTGGGCAGACTAATTTGCATAAAGCGTGAGTACGTACCGGTTCAGCGGAGACGATAAAAACAAATAACGAAACGAAATTAAATTTCGTTTCGTTTGTAACTCACTTTTGTATGACTGACGCTTAAACAATTAAATTAAAAATGTACATACAAAAGTGAGTTACAAACGAAACGAAATTTAATTTCGTTTCGTTATTTGTTTTTATCGTCTCCGCTGAACCGGTACGTACTCACGCTTTATGCAAATTAGTCTGCCCACTACTAATTTTCATAGAAAAAGCATATAACGATATGTGCTTTTACGATTCTCTAGAAAGGCCGGAAGATAGGTAAATATTGCTGATGAGATGTAACAACATCGAAACTAGTCCAATATTCCTTGTCTGGCTTTCTGGAGAATAGAGGAAAGGTGTTTCCTCGAAAACCAGTATGACTCTAAAA
>CAXHJY010000085.1:12500-22500 GCA_964016885.1 Eledone cirrhosa
CAGTTTCAGCGTTCCGGACCGGAAGTCCAGATTCTCTATCAACTGTTGTCGCCCACAGTACTGTTCAAGCAGAGAATGGCAGCCCATTTCAAATAGCGTGGGAGTAAATCGATTGCAAATAATATGCGACTTCTCAATTTGAAAGAGGACACAGCATTGTTTTAAATTATTGCTGCATTGAGCACGTTCAGGAAATGAATACGGCGCGGTGTTTTTGATTGAAGGACATCTATACTAATTTTAGCTCCGTCACTTTATCAAATGTATGCTGAGAATGAAGAAATTATCGAAGCTGAGTTTTATAAGATGTGGGAAATACAACGATCAAATTACTGAACACGTTTGAAAGGCTTATCGTAAACAACATGTTTCATTATAATACAAATAAAAGCGAACATGCGAAACTCTAGTAAAACTAATTTAACTAAATCCTTAATATGATTTTCAAGAATATAAATTAAATCTTTCAACGAATTCTCATTGCAAAAATACAATTACTACAAAACCAAAAACAAAAACGAAAAAACAAAAAACTAACAAAAAACAACAACAACAACAACAGCAGCACAAGTATCATTACATGATAATATTTTGAATAAACAGGAAAGATATGACTTTTTATGGGGAGAAGTAGTTACAACTTTATTATGTTCGCTCCATGTTTTTGAGTGTAGGTGGATCAGTTGAATAACTGTTGAATCTATATCTCATACATTACCACTACCTACCTACTTAAATAGCAAACTGGCAATGCTAGTTTGCCTATCCTTATCTGAATATAATTAGACAGTGAATATAACAGTAACTATAATGTAAAAACAAACTGACTACCTGGTTTTATGCAATTCTTCAGTAGCATAATATACCGCACTGTTTTTGCATGTCGCTATGTTAGACTGGATTTGATCGCTTGTAGATACGCATGGTGAAATGGAAGACGGACTTACGTATTTTCAGACCATAGTTTGCCGATCGCACTTGTGTTTTAGATTTTCATATCAATTGATGGTTCACTGATGCACGCTATTTTCGTGACTTAAATAATCAGCTTATATTGGTCGTTCTCTGATAAATATAACTAACTGTTTCTACTTTAGGCACAAGGCCATAAATTACCCTGTGCAATACTGGTACTTTATTTTATCGACCCCCGTAAGGATGAAAGGCAAAGTCAACCTCGGAGGGATTTGAACTCAGATCGTAAAGGGACGTAACTATGCTGGAAAGCACGGTGTCTGACCCTCTACCGATACTGCCAATCCACTGATAAATATAAATAACACAAGAATATATCACACTGAAATATTAAAGTAGTATGTCACTCTTACAGAACAATAAAATATATCAAACATGAAATCAAAATTACAAAGTGTGTATAAAAAAAATGAACTTTATTCATCATAGAAGAAAATTAAAAACAATTGTTTGTATCTATATTTACAATAATCTATTCATTATTCTCTTTTCTTGCTTTAAGGTGGTATGCTGTTATTTAAGGTTACTTGTATGCTAAATTTAGGAGCTTATAAGTCTACTCCTGTTCTCTTGTTGGTTTCCACAATTTGATTATTATTAGATAGTAATAAGTTGGACATAAGGTTAACTGATTTCAGAATGATTAAAGCTGGAATGCTTTTAATGCTATGTTTCTACACAGAAAGCTGATCCAAGACTAAAGAACAATACAAATAGCAGCAACTATAGTTGCTCTACAAGTTCGAGTCATACTCACCCCAAACTCTCAGCTAGACGGCGTCTCTTCTATCCATTCTAAAGTCTATATTGACATTTTCCTCTGAAATAGGGATTGCCCTCTCCAATGCACATCTATTTCACACGAATAGCAGCAATAAATTCGTCCAGATTCACTGCATCAATATTGTCATCTCCGAAAATTTCATATCCCAATCCCGATAAAAGTGTTTTTCTAAGTTTTACATAGACATTATGGAGACATTATGCATATACATATTTACACAGTTAATTATGAATTTTCCTATCGTATAAAATATGCTGTAGTGTACCGCGAACCAAAGAAAAACAAACTTTTTGACTATACCTTTTTCTCATGCCTCGGTCCATCTTCCAGCATAAATTACGGCCTCCGAGAAAAAAAAATGATATCTGAGTGTGTTTGTGTGCGTGTATATATGTGTGTATGTGTGTTTGTGAGTGTTTTGTATGTATGTGTGTCTTGTAGTATTTCCTCATTTTTTAAAGAAACATTTATGGATGTCAGTTAAATTGTATAGACAACAAAAGTGACAAATAGTATGCTTTCTTAAGAAATGTTAGATTTACATGACCAGAAGAATTTGAAAATAACAACTGCACCATGAATGACATATTTCTGTTAGAGTAAAAGGATTAAATGCTACACGTGATCTAGTTGCTGCTGCTGCTGCTGCAGCTCTACAGCTGTTGCTTATAAAGATGTCCATAAAAACAATGCTTATAGTCACGAGGATAATGATCGTAAAACTGATTGTCATGTTGATGGAAATGGTATAATTAAAGATGATAAGTATACATACAATGAATAGTGGTATATGAATGACATTGGACATTGGATGTATGTAAGGGTTAATGATTGTTATTCTTCAAATCAATATCGAGGCAATTGGTTCAGAAATTACACGGCCATTGACTCTCTTCCCTTCAAAACAAATATGATAGTGAAAAAGAGATATAATTAATCCCATACGACTTAATTATATAGTTTAGAAGAAAAATAATTATTCAACCAATTGGGAAATTCAGTACACATACATTCACAGAATACACACTGACCCACATATACAGTCAAAATGAAAACTTACATGCAAATGCATTCGCTCATGCACATATATACGTACGCACACATACCCCCCCCCCCCCCCCCATACACACATACACACACACATACCTACACACACACGCATGCTCACACACACACACACACACACACACATACATACACATACAGACACACATGCACACACACATACACGCACACACATACACACACATATATATATATATTTGGATATATTTATGTGTGTGCATGAGTGTTTATTTCTGATTACATAGATACATTTATAAAAGTTTACAACATACAGTGGCGATATCATCATCATCATCATCATCGTTTAACGGCCATCTTCCACGCTAGTATGGGTTAGACGGGTTTGTCCCACTTGAGGCAAGTTGTGTCGGGTGACCAAGTATAGGACAGTTCCTGGCTGGTTTTCTACGGCAGATTACCCTTCCTAGCGCCAACCACATTTACAGTGTGTGCTGGATGCTTTTTACCGTGGTTGCTACTTTACAGTGTGGACTGGTGGATGCTTTTTGTCGTGACACCTACACAACCACGTTAATGGGGGCTGGATGTTCTGTGGTACCAACATAACTTTACAGAGAAAGGGTAGTGTGAGCGAAGGTGGCAGGATGGCGTAGGGGTGGGGGTGGTGAGTGGGGGTGTATATTGGGTTAAGAGGTGCCTACTGACAGTAGCTTTAAGTTCGTACGTAAGGGAAGGCGGGTCTTCTGTATTACTGTATAGCGCCAAAGATCTCGATCCTCTGGCATTGTCTTAGAAAGATGCAAGTATGCAAGGTCAACTTTTATCACCTCGTCCCAGGTTTTTTCTAGGTCTACCTACTCCGTAACTTCCACCAATTTTGATTGCCCTGCACTTTTTTATACAGCTGTCGTCCTTCATACGCATCACATGACCATACCAACGTAGTCTCCTCTTAATTAAACTGCATCTGATCTCTCTTATGCCTAATTTATCACTTAGTTCTTTTGTGTTTAGCCGTTCGTGTATATTACTATTGCACATACATCGGAGCATGCATGCTTCGTTCCTTTCCAATCTGCACAGATCCTCTGCACACAATGCCCGGGTCTCACTACCATGTAACATTGCTGTTCGTATACACGCATCATACAATCTGCCTTTCATTTTTAGAGAGAAACCTTTTGTGGCCAGCAGCGGTATTAGCTTTGAACGGTTTCCATCCCGTTCTATCTCTGGCTATTGTACTTTCAGCACACCCTCCTTCACTGCTGATTTTGTCACCCAGGTAACGGAAAGTGTCTACTATTTCTATAGGACCATTTGGGCAATTGAAGGAACTAGTACCCAGAACTAGTACCCAGTGGACACTTGCTACTTACTGCACCTGGGCATATATAAAACTGGCCACATATAAAACCAACATTCTTAGATAGCTTGCCTGTGATCCCTCCACATCTTTTATGTACCCATAGTTTGCATTTCGGATATAGATTGGAATTTCTACTTACTACTTCCTGCAAACTGAGCAAGGCCATTTCCCAGAGGGCACCTGTGCTCTATCTTCCTTTCTACATACTAGAACTTTAGTCTTAGACATGTTAACTTTAAGACCTTTTGATTCTAGGCCATGCTTCCATGTTTGGAACTTCTTCTCTAGTTCAGCCATAGATTCAGCTATGAGATTTAGATCATAACATACCTTAATTTAAAAGAAACTAATATTTCTGTTGCAAAACCTTATTAAACAAAGTTCGGCAGTTAGAGTAATGTAATAAAAATCAAGCCCGTACTAGCTTATCGAGTGCATTATCACAACATGAATATTTCATCGTCCGGAGGTAAGCATAGTACACATGGCTCTGTTCAGTGGCTCCGAACTAGGGAGACGGATGAATTCCTCACAGCGGGACATGGTTGGAATACTTGCAACAATATGTACTATGCGAAACATCCAGAAAGCAGAGTGGTGGTCTAAAACGGATTGTCATATCATGGTTATCAACTAAGAATGTCACAGTTTGATTTGCACAACGTCAGATATTCCGCCCCGACGATTTACCAATTTCAGCAATCTAAGTCCCTGTAATACTGTAATAATATTTCATTTATAGATCATATTTAGATGAAGAGTAAATTGGACCTCAGTTAAATTTGAATTGAAAGCACAGAGAACCGGTTTAATTGCGAAATCTTTTATCCGGTGCACATATATTTACCCACTATTTCAACAACATTGCAAGTAGTTAAACGGATTAAGTGAATATTCTGTTACCGGCTGTTTCAGAAAATATTCGATAGAGGCTGGTGTCGGAGAATTTCCCAAACAAATGTACCTTAGAGAAATATATTATATTGATTAGTTGGATCCGAGACACATGAATAATTTCTGTAGAAGTTGAAAATCAAAGAACGGAGATTGAATAAGAACATACAAACGTGATTAAAAATGAAAGGTACAGGTTCCAAATACGTATGTATATTCAGTAGAAGTGAGTTATTCTTTCTATTTGGTTCGCAGATATTTGTGAATCAATAACACGCAGGCAACGACTTAAGATGTGGTTTCATCATCACTGAAATTGTAATGGCACTGACACTGAAAAAGTTGCCTATACTCAACCAACGTGTTGAGAACCTTATTAAATTTATTCACCTTCCTCACAGACAATGATATGGTTCTCTATAATCTGAGATTCCACCAGCCATACATTAAACCTAATGACCTCTTCCCGGGTCATCCATTTGATAAGACGCTCACATATATGCACCTACAGATATATTATCTACATGTATCCATACCTCAAACTTAATCTATCACATTCTGTATTTATTTTTTATACATGTTTTTATCTTACAAATACATGCATATAGCTAGACAGACCACACTCACCCATATATACCAACATAAATAAACATGCACCCACACACACACACACACACACACACACACACACACACACACACACACACACACACACACACACACACACACACACACACACACACACACACACACACCCGCGCACGCACACACACACGCATACACACATACATACATACATACATACATACATACATACATACATACATACATACGCACAGACACACACACACACACACATATATATATATATATAGATACATCTATACCCATATATATCCACATATATATATATATATAAATATATAAATGAAAATATAGAAATTAATGTGAGCAAGAAGCCAACAGTATTTCATAATATATAAGTGACTATAACGTCAAAATGGAAAATAATTAACGCAAGATATGGGAAAATAATTCAAACTCAATTTAAAAAAATCAAGACAGAGATTTTATCCACAGATTTTGTGAAATCCAGGGAAAAACCAATAAGGTCTTAACTCAGAATAAAATAACGCTTAAATACTCATCCTTCAATTTGGAAAAACTACAAATGCTCTATATAGTCTTAAAAAGACTATTTCACGAAACTGTTCAGTGGGAATGGTCACGGTTGGAGTCGTTCCTCAGTAGAGCTCAAACACGATAACCCTAAGGATCACTGCCAAAATATGCCAAAAAGGGAATTTAAAAGCAGGCTAGTTTTACCTCTTGCGGAATTATAAAAATAAACACACATGAAGAGACATGGCTGGTGACGTCAGAATGAGACGAATGTCTATTTACAAGAAACAGCAGTCAAAAACATTCCGAAAAAACTCTACAAAATGTAAGGGGTTCAGCAAAATAGCAAATTTATCGCGTTCTTTTTAAAAAAAGACTATATATATATATATATATATTATTATAAATGTAAGCTATCGCCGTATTTTGACTAAAGAAATTAAAGAAATTATTTAGCCTGATAGTGGGGTTAAGAACCCTCGGAGAAATGGAAGAATATGAGTATTGACGTACATTGACGTACACATATATATATATATATATATATATGATATGTGAATGGATGCGTGAATTGTGTTCTCATACTTGTATGGGTTTTAGCAACTATTTTCAAAGGTTGCATAATAACAGGCTATAGAATTTTCAGAGAATACTCGATCACTTTACTAACTATTTTCGTCAGAGAGCAATGCACCATTTTATCCGAAGCATATAACTTTATACTGTACGTCACACTATATGATTTAGCCATGCCATAAGGATTCCAATTTACATAACATCAAATTGCTTTAAACACATTCTTGATTCGATATTAAAATTTAGAACCTGGCTTATGAATAATTTATTTCACGTCTTCGTGGCAATGATTAATTTGATTTTAACCACATATCTTTTATTTCAAAACTGTTTTCACTCTTCTTGATTATTTTAGAAAATTGCTGATGAGTTATGATTTCACTACAGTCTGTCTCCATTTTATATTCTTTTATTTTCTTTCTCACATTTAATTTGGAAATGTTTCTATCTGAGACACTTATTCCAGAATATAGTCATTCATTCATAAACTAATACGATTTTTAACGATTACTTTCAATAGTCTTGATATAATGTGTTATCTAATTACGCAGCCCGGGTAGATTCTATGAACAGATTTTAAAATACATTTAAAAAGAGGTACTTGCAATATGGAGATTGATTTTCGATATACACCAGTAACTGTGGCTAGTTATCATATATACGAATGTACAGACGGCTGTATATGCAGTTATCGAAAGAAATGTGCATAAACAAAATATATGTATATATATACATACACACTCACACACACACGCACATACACACACGCACACACACACACACACATATATATATATATATATATATATATATATATATATATACATGTATATATATACATCTATATACATATATATACAGAAATATATACACACACATGTATATATATATACATACATTATATATCACCCCCTCACCTACCACCAGAGAGGGTATAAATACCACTACATTACGTGGACAGTCGGCTTCCTGATGATTTCTCCCGAACGAAACGGTTCTAGTCCTGTAGAAGCCATTTATATATATATATATATATATATATATACTCACCCAATGACATAATATATATATATATAGTAAGGAAGCGGCCAAAGCTGAACTATTTCTCTTCGACTAGCTTCGTATAATAATTTATATATGTATGCAAACACACACACACAGACACACGTACATATATGCATATATATATATATATATATATATATATATATATATATATATATATATATATATATATATAGACATGTATACCTGGATTTACTCGTGGATATCGATAAATCAATCTAGACATTACAAGTACCACTTTTTAAAATTATGTTAAATCTGTTCTGAGATTCTAAGTTGCATAATTAAGTAACAAAATATGTCAAGAGTATTGGATGTAATCGTTAAATTTGATGACTTCAATTACGGTCTCTCTCTGTCTCTATCTATGTCTCACCTCTCTCCCTTTCTCCCCCCCCCCTATATATATATATATATATATATATATATATATATACACGAATATATATATATGTATGTATATATATATATATATATATACATACACACACTCGTGTGTATGTGTGATGGCTGCAACCCGATTTCGAGTAATGCAATCTCTTGATACTTAAGTATGAGCATCACGGTCGCGGCTTTTTGGCCCTGTTAGGGATTTGTCTATGGTCAGCAATCAATGGCATGCATCGTGAAAAATGTCACATATCAAACCATGCCTCAGGCTTTGCACGGGGCCAATCACACTCCTTGAACATCAAATGAATTTACCCTAGTAGTAGATCTACATCATTGGATCTACATCATTGGATGCAAACTAGGCACAGGTTTTATATCAATATGACCTACTCCTAAAGAAATGCCTTAATGAAGATTAAGCATCTCTCGCTCCACAAAAAAGAAAACAATTCTTTATTGGATGGCCGATAACTCTGGCCATTGACAGCATTTTCTTTTCATCCTCCAGGAAAGAAAGTCTGTGAAACAATAGTTAGGTGCACGTATGATTTGCATCTTCATTGTGAAACTCGTGGTGCACCTTCACGGAATTCAAGAAAACTATCGAATATTATGTATTCGAGATGGTCCTGATTAGTTTCCTACCTGTTTGTGTTTATGGTTGTGGTGGTTATTATGTCTGGCTAGATACATCTAGTGGCGTTATTTGTGTTTAATCTTGGCGAAAATGTATTACCTTTTAGCAGCATCGAATGCTCCGTGATCACCTCAAACAATCCGATTGGCATTTGCCCTACTTCGATTTATACCAAATACACACACTCACACAATCGTTTATATATACAGTAGATATATATATATATATATAAAATTAGAATATATTTCTCGCCCCAGCACAGCTGATACATACTTACATATATATATATACATATATGTAAGTATGTATATATGTATATATATATATATATATATATATATATATATATATATATATATTTATAAGTATGTATACATACATACATATATGTATACAGACATACAGTAGTATGTATATATATATACATACATGCACACATATATATATATATGTACGTATGGATTCACCGAACATTTATTATAATGCTCGGTGTGTTTGTAAACAAACATCCCGAATTAAGCCGTACAGTGTCTAGCAACCATCGTTGCTCATTTGTTCAACCCTTACAAAGGAACTCTGTACTAGTTTCAAGCTTATTAGCTATCGTCAGCAACGTATACCTTCCTGCCAGATGTTTACAAACACACCGAGCATAATAATAAATGTTCGGTGAATCCATACGTACATATATATATATGTGTGCATGTATGTATATATATATACATACTACTGTACGTCTGTATACATATATGTATGTACGTATACATACTTATATTTAAGTAACAGCCGTACTAAGAGTGAGAAATGAAATTTCGTTTCATTTTTTCCATTTATCGTTGTCGGTGCACCCGGCCGATTAACTCACTCGATATGCAGATTAAGCTGCTCAGCCGTTAATGTGCATAAGGAAAGTATATACTTTCAGACGTCCAATCATCTGGCAGGAGGGTATACAGTGCTGACGATAGCTAATGAGCTTGAAACTAGTACATCGTTCCTTTGTCATTGTTGAATAAAAGGGCAACGATGGTTGCTAGACACTACGGCTCAATACGGGATGTTTGTTTACAAACAAACCGAGCATTATAATAAATGTTCGGGAAATCCATACGTACATATATATGTGTGCATGTATGTATATATATACATACGACTGTAC
>CAXHJY010000087.1:0-10000 GCA_964016885.1 Eledone cirrhosa
ATTCGAGGAAACATATATAATGCGTCAGCTAGAAAACATAAACAAAATAATAGTAAAACTGTATGTATATTTAGAAATATATATTACAAATACAGAAAACAATTATTAGACTAATTATCTCTGATATACTGATATATTCACCAGGTTCGAACACAAAAAGAACCAATTTACCACCTCCTTGCCATATATGTATATATATATATATATATATATATATATATATATATATATATATATATATATATATATATATATATATATATATATATATATACATATACATACATACATATATAATGAAACATTGAACAGGGACAGAACAGAGAGGCAGTACGATGTTTATTAAATTCACGCTCAGGAGAGTGGGGGGTAGGTGGGGGACGACGTTTCGGGCATAAGACCTTCTTCAGGTGAGAAGTGTGTGGGAACAGAGTTCAAAAGGTGTGTAGGGGAGTGATGGAGAGACATATAGCGAAAGGAAACGGTGCGAATGGAAAATTAACAAATAAAGGCAAAAAATATAATAAATAAAAATAAAGCATGATCAAAATACAAGGAATGAGAAAATTTAAAAATAAAGGCATGATCAAAATAAACTGAAATTAAAAGGGGGGTAAACAGGTGGTGGAATGGTGTGGGGTGAGTAGGGGTGGTGGCGGGTGGAGTGGGGAGAGGGAGACGGGGTGTCCGAGCGGGGAGGGCTGAAGGTGGTGTGTGTGGTTAGGTGTGCGTGTGTGTGTGTGTGTGTGTGTGTATGTGAAAGTGAGGGTTGGGGGAAGAACGGGGATGCATGTTCAGGAAGGTGTGTTGGGGGTGTTTTTGTGGGTCGGAGTGTATGTGCGTGTGTGGATAGGGGGGTGGGGGGGGAGAGGAATCAGGAGGCTGAGGGTGTAAATATGTGGTGGGAAGCACGTGTGTGTGGTTTAAGCGTGTTGTGGGTGTGGGTGGCGTGTGGATAAAAACAAAAAAAAAAATTGTGTTGGGGTGTGTGTGGGGGTGAGTTGTATAGGTGATGGTGTAAGAGTATGGTTGAAAAGTTGGTAAGTTCCACGGATGTTTGGAGATTTTGGTTATAAGTCAATGACGCGTGTGGGTAATCCAAGAAGCGGTGGTCGGAAGAGGAGAGATGTGGGGTGCGCGCGCAACAGGAAGTGGTCAGCAGTGGGAGTGCTGTGGTCAGTTGGTGCTGAGAGGTGGTCGGAAGGGCATAGCAGCAGTCGGCGGAATGGTAGGGAGGCGAGGATGGGTAGGTGTGGGCGTGGGAGTGAGGAGGGTGTCTGTGTGTGTGTGTGTTAGTAGGGGTTTTAGTGGGATGAGTGAGTGTGGAGCGGGGAGAGAAGGGTGTGTGTGGTTCTATGGAGGGAGTGTGGTGTACTGGTGTGTGTGTAGTTTGGTGAAGAGGTGTTAGTGGGTGTTAGTATACGGGATGTGGGGAGGGGTGGAATGCAGGTGTGAGTGGGGGTTTTAGTGGGGGTAGGGTGTGTAGAGTTGGTGGTGTACGAGGGTGTGTGGGTACGTGTGCGTGGGGTTGGAGGGTGTTAGTGATGTTAGTTGCGTGTGGGTTGGGTGGTGTAAGTGTGTACGTGTGTGCGTGTGATAAGGATGGGGAGAAGAGGGGAGGGAGGGGATGTTAGTATGTTAGTTGGGGAAGGGTGGTCAGATGAGGGGGTGGAGTGGAGGTGTTAGTATTGTTAGCGTGGGGTGGGCGTGGAAAGGAGGGGTGTGTTAGTGGTGTTAGTGGGGGATACGTGTGGCGGGAGGGGGGCGGTTGAACGCTAAAGGAATAAGGGTGGGGAGTTCAGGCCGGGGGGAGTGTGGGTCTGTAAGATGAAGATAGTACGTTGTTCGACCGTAAGGCGATGGGCGGGTGTTCCGTGGCACTGGAGTAGGCCACAGACTGTGAGATGTTGCATATATATGTATTTATATAAATGAAACCTTTCAGGACCACGGCGTCTTAGCTCCGTAAATATACATTTACTACCAAATTTTCTCTAGTCATGACTACAGTCGTTATAACTAAAGTTTATTCTTACATACACTCGCATACAGAGTGTGAAAGGAGAACCTCACACTCACACACACACACACAGGGCTCAGACACTAAAAAAAGCCAGCAAACCAACGGATAAACACACACAAACAGTTACGCGATAAAGTTATATACAACCCAATATACATATATATATATACATCAACATACGCAAAACACCAGCATGACTTCACTTACATATATCTACACACTATTTTATACATCATTTACAGCATACACAAATATATATTGTAATCTGGATTTGACATTAATGTTGAAACACGTGTCATAGTTCTCTGTACACACTAATTCAAAGTGTGTTTGAAATACAACTTACGTTCTTTGGAGACAGCATATGTTTCTATGCCAGGTTAACACGTTTTTGCGATATTTATATATATATAAATATATATATATATATATATATATATATATATATATATATATATATATATATATATACATATATAAGTATTTATATAAATGAATCCTTTCAGGACCACGGCATCTTAGCTCCGTAAATATACACAACTTTATTCTTACATACACGCGCAGACAGAGTGTGCACAGAGGAATTCACACTCACACACGGAAACACTGGGCTCACAGATACAGAAAACCACCAAACCAATGGACAAACACACACAAACAGTTACTCGATTATGTTATATACAACCCAAAATACATATATGTATACATCAACATACGCAAAACACCGGCATGACTTCACTTATATATATATATATATACACACTATATTATTCATCAGTTCCAGCATACACAATATATAAGTTTTCATGTTTACAAATATATAATGTAATCTCGATTTGACAATGATGAAACACGTGTCATAATCTTCTGTACAGTGGGTTTGAAATACAACTTATGTTTTTTGGAGACATCATCTCTATGTATGCCTGACTCAGAAATAATGTTCTCTACAGGAGACACAACTGGAAAAAATACGGAAGAATATAATAGGAAAGCTACAAGGTTTTCTTGGGGAGAGTTTGTTGTCAATGTTTAAGAAATGTTAGTATAAGCTTTCGAATTTTAAGTTAGGTAGAACAATTTAGTTATATATGTGGTGTCTGGTATTATGAGGCAAATATTTTAGTTTTCCACTGGACCTAATGAACAAATAGATATGATGGTATCAGCAAATATGTAGAGCAATGGCTGATCTAGGGGATACGGGTATGAGGTGTATGTACAACGAAGGAAGACCAGAAATAGGGAATAAGTATCGGAGGCAATTTTGTTAAATATGAGAACACTGATCTGTGAGATAATTCCATCTACCTCAATGTATCTTGTGCAACATTTATCTTCTCTTTTTAATCTAATATAATTGGTTCTACTTTTGGCACAAGGCCAGCAATCATGCCAGTGTATTACTGGTACTTTATTTTATCGACCCCGTAAGGATAAAAGGCAAAGTTAACCTCGGCGGGATTTGAACTCAAACCATAAAGGCCGTAACTCTTTGTTGCAAAGCATGGAGTCCGACCCTCTACCGATACAGCCAATCCAACGCCCTTTTTAACCTAATATAATGTCATTCTTTCATAGCTAACACTGATAATGGCCTGAAGAAGTGGATCTTCACCTTTGACCTCATTGTAAGGTATCTGAGGTTCGAAGTCAATAAAATGTTTATCCTTGATTATGTTGGGAGTTTGTAATTTAATATTCTAGCCTGAATTAACTAGTTATAAATGCACTGATCAAAACATAAATAAGTTTCTGAATAATGAATAGATATTTCAAAAATTATTTCTTACTATTTTCAGAACGTGAGGTCTTGAATGTTGCACTTCGAGGAGACAAATATGAAGCGTCAGCTAGAAAACATAAACGAAATAATAGTAAAACTGTATGTATATATAGAAATATATATTACAAATACAGAGAACAGTTATTAGACTAATTATCTCTGATATACAGATAAATTGACCAGGTTCGAACACAAAAAGAACCAGGTTACCACCTTCTTGCGATATATATATATATATATATATATATATATATATATATATATATATATATATATATATATATATATATATATATAGGAACCAGTAAGACCCCGACAGCTGAGCTCAAGCCGTTTCGACGGCTAATTCAGAATTAGCCGTCGAAACGGCTTGAGCTCAGCTGTCGGGGTCTTACTGGTTCCTATTACCCACTCTACTACCTCAAGTATTGAGTACTTTGGTGCGTTATGGTCCACCTGGTTCCTTACCACATTTCCTTCGTTATATACATATATATATATATATATATATATATATATATATATATATATATACATATATATGTATTTATATAAATGAAACTTCTCAGGAGCACGGTGTTTTAGCTCCGTAAATATACATGTACTACCAAATTTTCTCTAATCATGATGACAGTCGTTATAACTACACTTTATTCTTACATACACTCGCATACAGAGTGTGCACAAAGAACATCACACTCACACACTGGGCTCACAGATACAGAAAGCCACCAAACCAATGGACAAACACACACAAACAGTTACTCGATAATGTTATATACAACCCAAAATACATATATGTATACATCAACATACTCAAACACCTGCATGACTTCACTTATATATATATATACACACAAGTTTATTCATCAGTTCCAGCATACACAAATATATACTGTAATCTAGATTTGACATTAATGTTGAAACACGTGTCATAGTGTTCTGTTCAGACTAATACAAAGTGTGTTTGAAATACAACTTACGTTCTTTGGAGACTGCATCTGTTCGAATATCTGGCTCAGAGACAAATTTCTCTACAGGAGAAATAACTGAAAAAAATACGGAAGAAAAAAATAGTAATGCTAGAAGGCTTTCATGGGAAGAGTTTGTCGTCAATTTGAGGAAATGGTAGAATAAGGCGTCGTATTTTAAATTAGCTAGAACCATTTATTTATATATTGTGTGTCTGTAATTATGAGACAAATATGGAGGTTTCCATCTGGGCCTAAAGCACAAACATATATAATGGTATAAGCAAATATGTAGAGCAATGTCTGATCTAGTGGATACAGGGATGAGGTGTATGAACAACGAAGAAAGACATGAAATAGTGAAGAAGTATCGGAGGCAATTTTGTTAAAGATGAGAACTCTGATCTGTGACATAATTCCATCTACCGCAAGGTATCTAGTGCAAAATTCATCTCCTATTTTTAACCAGATATAATGTCCTTCTTACATTGCTAACTCTGATAATGGCCTGAAACTGTGTATCTTTACTTTTGACCTCATTGTAAGGTCTCTGACTTTCGAGGTGAATAAAATGTTTATCCTTGATTATGTAAGGGAGTTTGTTACATAATATTCTAGCCTGAAATAACTAGTTATAAATTCACTGATCAAAACATAAATAAGTTTCTGAATAATGAATAGATATTTTTGAAATTATAACTTACTATTTTCAGAACGTGAGGTCTTGAATGTTGCACTTCGAGGAGACAAATATGAAGCGTCAGCTAGAAAACATAAACAAAATAATAGTAATACTGTATGTATATATAGACATATATATTACAAATACAGAAAACAGTTATTAGACTAATTATCTCTGATATACAGATAAATTGACCCGGTTCGAACATGAAGAACCAAGTTACCACCTCATTAACATATATATATATATATATATATATATATATATATATATATATATATATATATATACATATATATATATATATATATATATATATATATATATATATATATATATAAACATACATATATATGTATTTATATAAATGTAACCTTTTAGGACCACGGTGTCTTAGCTCCGTAAATATACATTTACTACCAATTTTTCTCTAATCATGATTACAGTCGTTATAACTAAACTTTATTCTTACATACACTCGCATACAGAGTGTGAAAGGAGAACCTCACACTCACACACGCACACACAGGGCTCACACACTAAAGAAAAGCCACCAAACCAAAGGATAAACACACACAAACAGTTACGCGGTAAAGTTATATACAACCCAATATACACATATATATATATACATCAACATACGCAAAACACCAGCATAACTTCACTTACATATATATACACACTATTTTATTCATCAATTCCAGCATACAAAAATATATAATGTAATCTCGATTTGACATTAATGTTGAAACGCGTGTCATAGTTTTCTGTACAGACTAATACGGAGTGTGTTTGAAATACAACTTACGTTCTTTGGAGACTGCATCTGTTTGCATGTCTGGTCCAGAGACAAATTTCTCTACAGGGGAAATAACTGAAAAAAATTGCGGAAGAAAATAATGGTAATGCTAGAAGGCTTGCTTGGGAAGAGTATGTCGTCAATTTGAAGAAATGGTAGAATAAGGTGTCGTATTTTAAGTTAGCTAGAACCATTTAGTTATATATTGGATGTCTGTAATTATGAGACATATATGGAGGTTTCCATCTGGGCCTAAAGCACAAACATATATAATGGTATAAGCAAATATGTAGAGCAATGGCTGATCTAGTGGATACATGGATGAGGTGTATGAAGAACGACGGACGACCAGAAGTAGTGAAGAAGTGTCGGAGTCAACTTTGTTATATTTGAGAACACTGACGTCTGAGATAATTCCATCTACCGCAATGTATCTAGTGCAATATTCATCTTCTCTTTTTAACCAGATATAATGTAATTCTTGCATAGCTAACTCTGATAATGGCCTGAACATGTGTATCTTTACTTTTGACCTCATTGTAAGGTCTCTGAGGTTCGAAGTCAATGAAATGTTTATCCTTGATTATGTTGGGAGTTTGTAATTTAATATTCTAGCCTGAATTAACTAGTTATAAATGCACTGATCAAAACATAAATAAGTTTCTGAATAATGAATAGATATTTTAAAAATTATTTCTTACCATTTTCAGTACGTGGGGTCTTGAATGTTGCACTTTGAGGAGACAAATATGAAGCGTCAGCTAGAAAATATAAACAAAATAATAGTAAAACTGTATGTATATATAGAAATATATATATATTACAAATACAGAACACAGATATTAGACTAATTATCTCTGATATACTGATATATTCACCAGGTTCGAACACAAAAAGAACCAGGTTACCACCTCCTTGCGATATATATATATATATATATATATATATATATATATATATATATATATATATATATATATATATATATATATATATGTATATACATATATATGTATTTATATAAATGAAACTTCTCAGGAACACGGTGTTTTGGTTTTAGCTCCGTAAATATACATGTACTACCAAATTTTCTCTAATCATGATGACAGTCGTTATAACTAAACTTTATTCTTACATACACTCGCATACAGAGTGTACACAGAGAACATCACACTCACACACTGACCTCACAGATACAGAAAGCCACCAAACCATTGGACAAACACACACAAACACTTACTCGATAATGTTATATACAACCCAAAATACATATATGTATACATCAACATACTCAAACACCTGCATGACTTCACTTATATATATATATATACACACTAGTTTATTCATCCGTTCCAGCATACACAAATATATAATTTAATCTCGATTTGACATTAATGTTGAAACACGTGTCATAGTGTTCTGTTCAGACTAATACAAAGTGTGTTTGAAATACAACTTACGTTCTTTGGAGACTGCATCTGTTCGAATATCTGGCTCAGAGACAAATTTCTCTACAGGAGAAATAACTGAAAAAAATACGGAAGAAAAAAATAGTAATGCTAGAAGGCTTTCTTGGGAAGAGTTTGTTGTCAATTTAAGGAAATGGTAGAATAAGGCGTCGTATTTTAAATTAGCTAGAACCATTTATTTATATATTGTGTGTCTGTAATTATGAGACAAATATGGAGGTTTCCATCTGGGCCTAAAGCACAAACATATATAATGGTATAAGCAAATATGTAGAGCAATGGCTGATCTAGTGGATACAGGGATGAGGTGTATGAAGAACGACGGACGACCAGAAGTAGTGAAGAAGTGTCGGAGTCAACTTTGTTATATTTGAGAACACTGATGTCTGAGATAATTCCATCTACCTCAATGTATCTAGTGCAACATTCATCTTCTCTTTTTAACCAGATATAATGTAATTCTTGCATAGCTAACTCTGATAATGGCCTGAAAATGTGTATCTTTACTTTTGACCTCATTGTAAGGTCTCTGAGGTTCGAAGTCAATAAAATGTTTATCCTTGATTATGTTGGGAGTTTGTAATTTAATATTCTAGCCTGAATTAACTAGTTATAAATGCACTGATCAAAACATAAATAAGTTTCTGAATAATGAATAGATATTTTAAAAATTATTTCTTACCATTTTCAGTACGTGGGGTCTTGAATGTTGCACTTTGAGGAGACAAATATGAAGCGTCAGCTAGAAAATATAAACAAAATAATAGTAAAACTGTATGTATATATAGAAATATATATATATTACAAATACAGAACACAGATATTAGACTAATTATCTCTGATATACTGATATATTCACCAGGTTCGAACACAAAAAGAACCAGGTTACCACCTCCTTGCGATATATATATATATATATATATACATATATATATATATATATATATACATATATATATATACATATATATATATATATATATATACATATATATATATATATATATATATATATACATATATATGTATTTATATAAATGAAACTTCTCAGGAGCACGGTGTTTTAGCTCCGTAAATATACATGTACTACCAAATTTTCTCTAATCATGATGACAGTCGTTATAACTAAACTTTATTCTTACATACACTCGCATACAGAGTGTACACAGAGAACATCACACTCACACACTGACCTCACAGATACAGAAAGCCACCAAACCATTGGACAAACACACACAAACAGTTACTCGATAATGTTATATACAACCCAAAATACATATATGTATACATCAACATACTCAAACACCTGCATGGCTTCACTTATATATATATATACACACTAGTTTATTCATCCGTTCCAGCATACACAAATATATAATGTAATCTCGATTTGACATTAATGTTGAAACACGTGTCATAGTGTTCTGTTCAGACTAATACAAAGTGTGTTTGAAATACAACTTACGTTCTTTGGAGACTGCATCTGTTCGAATATCTGGCTCAGAGACAAATTTCTCTACAGGAGAAATAACTGAAAAAAATACGGAAGAAAAAAATAGTAATGCTAGAAGGCTTTCTTGGGAAGAGTTTGTTGTCAATTTAAGGAAATGGTAGAATAAGGCGTCGTATTTTAAATTAGCTAGAACCATTTATTTATATATTGTGTGTCTGTAATTATGAGAAAAATATGGAGGTTTTCATCTGGGCCTAAAGCACAAACATATATAATGGTATAAGCAAATATGTAGAGCAATGGCTGATCTAGTGGATACAGGGATGAGGTGTATGAAGAACGACGGACGACCAGAAGTAGTGAAGAAGTGTCGGAGTCAACTTTGTTATATTTGAGAACACTGATGTCTGAGATAATTCCATCTACCTCAATGTATCTAGTGCAACATTCATCTTCTCTTTTTAACCAGATATAATGTAATTCTTGCATAGCTAACTCTGATAATGGCCTGAAAATGTGTATCTTTACTTTTGACCTCATTGTAAGGTCTCTGAGGTTCGAAGTCAATAAAATGTTTATCCTTGATTATGTTGGGAGTTTGTAATTTAATATTCTAGCCTGAATTAACTAGTTATAAATGCACTGATCAAAACATAAATAAGTTTCTGAATAATGAATAGATATTTTAACAATTATTTCTTACCATTTTCAGTACGTGGGGTCTTGAATGTTGCACTTTGAGGAGACAAATATGAAGCCTCAGCTAGAAAATATAAACAAAATAATAGTAAAACTGTATGTATATATAGAAATATAT
>CAXHJY010000087.1:17500-99000 GCA_964016885.1 Eledone cirrhosa
GAGGTTTCCATCTGGGCCTACTGCACAAACATATATAATGGTATAAGCAAATATGTAGAGCAATGGCTGATCTAGTGGATACAGGGATGAGGTGTATGAAGAACGACGGACGACCAGAAGTAGTGAAGAAGTGTCGGAGTCAACTTTGTTATATTTGAGAACACTGATGTCTGAGATAATTCCATCTACCTCAATGTATCTAGTGCAACATTCATCTCTTTTTAACCAGATATAATGTAATTCTTGCATAGCTAACTCTGATAATGGCCTGAAAATGTGTATCTTTACTTTTGACCTCATTGTAAGGTCTCTGAGGTTCGAAGTCAATAAAATGTTTATCCTTGATTATGTTGGGAGTTTGTAATTTAATATTCTAGCCTGAATTAACTAGTTATAAATGCACTGATCAAAACATAAATAAGTTTCTGAATAATGAATAGATATTTTAAAAATTATTTCTTACCATTTTCAGTAAGTGGGGTCTTGAATGTTGCACTTTGAGGAGACAAATATGAAGCGTCAGCTAGAAAATATAAACAAAATAATAGTAAAACTGTATGTATATATAGAAATATATATATATTACAAATACAGAACACAGATATTAGACTAATTATCTCTGATATACTGATATATTCACCAGGTTCGAACACAAAAAGAACCAGGTTACCACCTCCTTGAGTTATATATATATATATATATATATATATATATATATATATATATACATATACATATATATATATATACATATATATATATACATATATATATATATACATATATATATATACATATATATATATATACATATATATATATATACATATATATATATACATATATATATATACATATATATATATACATATATATATATACATATATATATATATACATATATATATATACATATATATATATATACATATATATATATACATATATATATATACATATATATATATATATATATATATATATATATATATATATATATATATATATATATATATATATATATATATATATATATGTATTTATATAAATGAAACTTCTCAGGAGCACGGTGTTTTAGCTCCGTAAATATACATGTACTACCAAATTTTCTCTAATCATGATGACAGTCGTTATAACTAAACTTTATTCTTACATACACTCGCATACAGAGTGTGCACAGAGAACATCACACTCACACACTGAGCTCACAGATAGAGAAAGCCACCAAACCAATGGACAAACACACACAAACAGTTACTCGATAATGTTATATACAACCCAAAATACATATATGTATACATCAACATACTCAAACACCTGCATGACTTCACTTATATATATATATACACACTAGTTTATTCATCAGTTCCAGCATACACAAATATATAATGTAATCTCGATTTGACATTAATGTTGAAACACGTGTCATAGTGTTCTGTTCAGACTAATACAAAGTGTGTTTGAAATACAACTTACGTTCTTTGGAGACTGCATCTGTTCGAATATCTGGCTCAGAGACAAATTTCTCTACAGGAGAAATAACTGAAAAAAATACGGGAGAAAAAAATAGTAATGCTAGAAGGCTTTCCCGGGAAGAGTTTGTTGTCAATTTAAGGAAATGGTAGAATAAGGCGTCGTATTTTAAATTAGCTAGAACCATTTATTTATATATTGTTGTCTGTAATTAAGAGACAAATATGGAGGTTTCCATCTGGGCCTAAAGCACAAACATATATAATGGTATAAGCAAATATGTAGAGCAATGGCTGATCTAGTGGATACAGGGATGAGGTGTATGAAGAACGACGGACGACCAGAAGTAGTGAAGAAGTGTCGGAGTCAAATTTGTTATATTTGAGAACACTGATGTCTGAGATAATTCCATCTACCTCAATGTATCTAGTGCAACATTCATCTTCTCTTTTTAACCAGATATAATGTAATTCTTGCATAGCTAACTCTAATAATGGCCTGAAAAAGTGTATCTTTACTTTTGACCTCATTGTAAGGTCTCTGAGGTTCGAAGTCAATAAAATGTTTATCCTTGATTATGTTGGGAGTTTGTAATTTAATATTCTAGCCTGAATTAACTAGTTATAAATGCACTGATCAAAACATAAATAAGTTTCTGAATAATGAATAGATATTTTAAAAATTATTTCTTACCATTTTCAGTACGTGGGGTCTTGAATGTTGCACTTTGAGGAGACAAATATGAAGCGTCAGCTAGAAAATATAAACAAAATAATAGTAAAATTGTATGTATATATAGAAATATATATATATTACAAATACAGAACACAGATATTAGACTAATTATCTCTGATATACTGATATATTCACCAGGTTCGAACACAAAAAGAACCAGGTTACCACCTCCTTGCGATATATATATATATATATATATATATATATATATATATATATATATATATATACATATATATGTATTTATATAAATGAAACTTCTCAGGAACACGGTGTTTTGGTTTTAGCTCCGTAAATATACATGTACTACCAAATTTTCTCTAATCATGATGACAGTCGTTATAACTAAACTTTATTCTTACATACACTCGCATACAGAGTGTGCACAGAGAACATCACACTCACACACTGAGTTCACAGATACAGAAAGCCACCAAACCAATGGACAAACACACACAAACAGTTACTCGATAATGTTATATACAACCCAAAATACATATATATATACATCAACATACTCAAACACCTGCATGACTTCACTTATATATATATATACACACTATTTTATTCATCAATTCCAGCATACAAAAATATATAATGTAATCTCGATTTGACATTAGTGTTGAAACGCGTGTCATAGTTTTCTGTACAGACTAATACGGAGTGTGTTTGAAATACAACTTACGTTCTTTGGAGACTGCATCTGTTTGCATGTCTGGTCCAGAGACAAATTTCTCTACAGGGGAAATAACTGAAAAAAATACGGAAGAAAAAAATAGTAATGCTAGAAGGCTTTCATGGGAAGAGTATGTCGTCAATTTGAAGAAATGGTAGAATAAGGTGTCGTATTTTAAGTTAGCTAGAACCATTTAGTTATGTATTGGATGTCTGTAATTATGAGACATATATGGAGGTTTCCATCTGGGCCTAAAGCACAAACATATATAATGGTATAAGCAAATATGTAGAGCAATGGCTGATCTAGTGGATACAGGGATGAGGTGTATGAAGAACGACGGACGACCAGAAGTAGTGAAGAAGTGTCGGAGTCAACTTTGTTATATTTGAGAACACTGACGTCTGAGATAATTCCATCTACCGCAATGTATCTAGTGCAATATTCATCTTCTCTTTTTAATCAGATATAATGTAATTCTTGCATAGCTAACTCTGATAATGGCCTGAAAAAGTGTATCTTTACTTTTGACCTCATTGTAAGGTCTCTGAGGTTCGAAGTCAATAAAATGTTTATCCTTGATTATGTTGGGAGTTTGTAATTTAATATTCTAGCCTGAATTAACTAGTTATAAATGCACTGATCAAAACATAAATAAGTTTCTGAATAATGAATAGATATTTTAAAAATTATGTCTTACCATTTTCAGTACGTGGGGTCTTGAATGTTGCAATTTGAGGAGACAAATATGAAGCGTCAGCTAGAAAATATAAACAAAATAATAGTAAAACTGTATGTATATATAGAAATATATATATATTACAAATACAGAACACAGATATTAGTCTAATTATCTCTGATATACTGATATATTCACCAGGTTCGAACACAAAAAGAACCAGGTTACCACCTCCTTGCGATATATATATATATATATATATATATATATATATATATATATATATATATACATATATATGTATTTATATAAATGAAACTTCTCAGGAGCACGGTGTTTTAGCTCCGTAAATATACATGTACTACCAAATTTTCTCTAATCATGATGACAGTCGTTATAACTAAACTTTATTCTTACATACACTCGCATACAGAGTGTGCACAGAGAACATCACACTCACACACTGAGCTCACAGATAGAGAAAGCCACCAAACCAATGGACAAACACACACAAACAGTTACTCGATAATGTTATATACAACCCAAAATACATATATATATACATCAACATACTCAAACACCTGCATGACTTCACTTATATATATATATACACACTAGTTTATTCATCCGTTCCAGCATACACAAATATATAATGTAATCTCGATTTGACATTAATGTTGAAACACGTGTCATAGTGTTCTGTTCAGACTAATACAAAGTGTGTTTGAAATACAACTTACGTTCTTTGGAGACTGCATCTGCTCGAATATCTGGCTCAGAGACAAATTTCTCTACAGGAGAAATAACTGAAAAAAATACGGAAGAAAAAAATAGTAATGCTAGAAGGCTTTCTTGGGAAGAGTTTGTTGTCAATTTAAGGAAATGGTAGAATAAGGCGTGGTATTTTAAATTAGCTAGAACCATTTATTTATATATTGTGTGTCTGTAATTATGAGACAAATATGGAGGTTTTCATCTGGGCCTAAAGCACAAACATATATAATGGTATAAGCAAATATGTAGAGCAATGGCTGATCTAGTGGATACAGGGATGAGGTGTATGAAGAACGACGGACGACCAGAAGTAGTGAAGAAGTGTCGGAGTCAACTTTGTTATATTTGAGAACACTGATGTCTGAGATAATTCCATCTACCTCAATGTATCTAGTGCAACATTCATCTCTTTTTAACCAGATATAATGTAATTCTTGCATAGCTAACTCTGATAATGGCCTGAAAATGTGTATCTTTACTTTTGACCTCATTGTAAGGTCTCTGAGGTTCGAAGTCAATAAAATGTTTATCCTTGATTATGTTGGGAGTTTGTAATTTAATATTCTAGCCTGAATTAACTAGTTATAAATGCACTGATCAAAACATAAATAAGTTTCTGAATAATGAATAGATATTTTAAAAATTATTTCTTACCATTTTCAGTACGTGGGGTCTTGAATGTTGCACTTTGAGGAGACAAATATGAAGCGTCAGCTAGAAAATATAAACAAAATAATAGTAAAACTGTATGTATATATAGAAATATATATATATTACAAATACAGAACACAGATATTAGACTAATTATCTCTGATATACTGATATATTCACCAGGTTCGAACACAAAAAGAACCAGGTTACCACCTCCTTGAGTTATATATATATATATATATATATATATATATATATGTATATACATATATATATATACATATATATATATATACATATATATATATACATATATATATATATACATATATATATATATACATATATATATATATACATATATATATATACATATATATATATATACATATATATATATACATATATATATATACATATATATATATACATATATATATATACATATATATATATACATATATATATATATATATATATATATATATATATATATATATGTATTTATATAAATGAAACTTCTCAGGAGCACGGTGTTTTAGCTCCGTAAATATACATGTACTACCAAATTTTCTCTAATCATGATGACAGTCGTTATAACTAAACTTTATTCTTACATACACTCGCATACAGAGTGTGCACAGAGAACATCACACTCACACACTGAGCTCACAGATAGAGAAAGCCACCAAACCAATGGACAAACACACACAAACAGTTACTCGATAATGTTATATACAACCCAAAATACATATATGTATACATCAACATACTCAAACACCTGCATGACTTCACTTATATATATATATACACACTAGTTTATTCATCAGTTCCAGCATACACAAATATATAATGTAATCTCGATTTGACATTAATGTTGAAACACGTGTCATAGTGTTCTGTTCAGACTAATACAAAGTGTGTTTGAAATACAACTTACGTTCTTTGGAGACTGCATCTGTTCGAATATCTGGCTCAGAGACAAATTTCTCTACAGGAGAAATAACTGAAAAAAATACGGGAGAAAAAAATAGTAATGCTAGAAGGCTTTCCCGGGAAGAGTTTGTTGTCAATTTAAGGAAATGGTAGAATAAGGCGTCGTATTTTAAATTAGCTAGAACCATTTATTTATATATTGTTGTCTGTAATTAAGAGACAAATATGGAGGTTTCCATCTGGGCCTAAAGCACAAACATATATAATGGTATAAGCAAATATGTAGAGCAATGGCTGATCTAGTGGATACAGGGATGAGGTGTATGAAGAACGACGGACGACCAGAAGTAGTGAAGAAGTGTCGGAGTCAAATTTGTTATATTTGAGAACACTGATGTCTGAGATAATTCCATCTACCTCAATGTATCTAGTGCAACATTCATCTTCTCTTTTTAACCAGATATAATGTAATTCTTGCATAGCTAACTCTAATAATGGCCTGAAAAAGTGTATCTTTACTTTTGACCTCATTGTAAGGTCTCTGAGGTTCGAAGTCAATAAAATGTTTATCCTTGATTATGTTGGGAGTTTGTAATTTAATATTCTAGCCTGAATTAACTAGTTATAAATGCACTGATCAAAACATAAATAAGTTTCTGAATAATGAATAGATATTTTAAAAATTATTTCTTACCATTTTCAGTACGTGGGGTCTTGAATGTTGCACTTTGAGGAGACAAATATGAAGCGTCAGCTAGAAAATATAAACAAAATAATAGTAAAATTGTATGTATATATAGAAATATATATATATTACAAATACAGAACACAGATATTAGACTAATTATCTCTGATATACTGATATATTCACCAGGTTCGAACACAAAAAGAACCAGGTTACCACCTCCTTGCGATATATATATATATATATATATATATATATATATATATATATATATATATATATATATATATATATATGTAGATAAATCTACCAAGAGTTTACGGTAGTGTCCAATCCGTATGAAGAACTCAATGTATTCCGGATATCATGGAAAGAAGAGATGTAATGAAAATCCAATTTCGGTGAAAGATAAACGGTATACAGAGTCAAGATAAAATATTAAACAAATAATGAACAAACAATTCCTTATATTAAACAAAAAAAGTTCACTATTTAACGATCGTTTCTAGGGCATATATGTGCTATAATTGGTATGCATATTTAACAGATCTATGTACAAAATTATACAAAATTATACAAATTATCAAGATTAAATATACATACCTAACTCATATATACGCCGTCTTCAGAAATAATGAAGTATATTTATTGATAATAACAACAATTCAAAATATCAGTTCAAAATTGACCAATGAAAACACAAAGGGTTAAAAAGCAGTTTGGTGTGTGTATATACATGTAAAACCCTACACACATTTTACAATAATGTGTGTATAATATGTATGTGCATACTAAAAAGATGGATGCAAATAAAAAATTTCAAGGTTAATATCTCTGTAAGCTTAATGCGCTGATAAGATACGCAATGATACTTATGTAGTCAAGCATATAAATATATTTTTTTCATACTCACACATATCAGTATAATCACACATACATGTGCGTATATATATAAATATACACATAACCACGAACACACAAACACACACACTCCCCCCACTCACATTTATATATGTGGATATAAAATCATAAGCAAATAGAAATTAAGTCACTCACATAAACACACTGGTACACACATTTCAAGATCAAGATACAGAAATTAGGTGGGAGGGGGGGGGGGTCAGTATTAGGTTGTCAGACCAGACAGCCTAATATAAATGTATCTATAAATTATGAAAAATAAAAAAATAAAAACAATAAAATATATTACATAATATAATGTACATACGCATACAGATATACATACACATACGTACATGTACGCGCACATAGAGATATCTACACATACATACATACACACATACCTATACTGTCATACACACACATACATTTACACGAACATACACATACACATATAAAAAGATAAAAATACGGACACACACACGCGCAACACATACACACATACACATATATATATATATATATATATATATATATATATACATATATATACACACACACACATAGACTCATATATATATACATACACATACATATACTTATACATAAACATATATATCCCACACTCATACCACCATGAAAACACATACAAACATCCAGATATATATATATATATATATATATATATATATATATATATAAACATACACACACGTACACATATATGCATATATACATACACATATACACACATACACATATATATATATATATACACACACACATAAAATACAGACATGCACACATATACATATATATATATATATATACATTTCATTACCCTTATATATAGACATAGTATATATACATACACAACCTCACTTATACACATATACACATAAGTTATATTACAATAATAATAAAGAATAATATATATATATATATATATATATACACATATATACACAACTATATACACATATACATACATACACATACATATACATACATACATACACATACATACATACACCTAAATATAAACATATATAAATACACACATACGAATAAAGACATATATTCACACATAGACACCTATATACACATATATATATATATATATATATATATATATATATACACATATATATCTATATACACACACATACACATACATACACATATATATATATATACACATATATACACACGCACACACATACAGACACACATACACACTCACATATATATATATATATATATATATATATATATGTGTATGTGAGTGTGCGCAAATACATACATATATATACACACACACATACAAACACACACAAACACATACATATGCATACATGCACACACACACACATATATCACATAGATACGAAGATAAACATATAAATAGAGAGACATACAAATATATACAGAACCCATATACACATACATGCAAACACGCATATACATATATACATATATACACACATATATATTCCTATATACAAGCATACACATACGCACACATATATACATATACCTACACATATATATACCACACATTCACATACACGTACATATATAATACATATATATACATACATATACATACATATGTATGTACAATCATATATACACACTCAATCTTACATTCATATTTACATGCTCATATATGTATTTTTATATCTAGAAATAAATACCAAAAAAACTATATAGACACCCATCTACCCATATATTCATACATATACACTTACAAAAACAGATGATAATAGTATGGGGGAAAGGGGGGGGTTTGGAGAAGGGGATCAAAGTAAATATATGTTTCAAGAAACCTATAATATTTTCCATATCTTAATTCAATGTATGTTCTTACATATTTTCAATGCTAGGAAATACGAAATCTATGCATCACAAAATAAAAAAGTATACCATTAATCATATGTCAACTAAACCAAAGATAGTCAACATATTGATTTCCAAGGTGTAAATTAGTTAGGTTTATAATATTTGAAGCAGAATTATGAAGTCAAACAGTAGTAGATTATTAATTACATTATAACTAAATTAAAGTTAATAATAGGGAAAAGAAACCCAAATAAAAATAAAATAAAGTATTACATCGGTAGTAGCATATAAATTATATGTAAACTAAGTTAAAAATTATATATTTATTTCAATAGTATGTTAATTAGTATATGTTAATTAGGTATACAATACATAAAGCAGATATTGTATTTCATCAATAGCATAATATAATTATATGCAAATAAAAATCAAAATTAATACGCATACACATACATATACATACACATACACATACATATACATATACATACACATATATATATATATATATACATATATATACACACATACATACATAAATAGTCACATAAATATACATACAGATACACATACAATACACACATATACATATACATATAGATATACATATCTTTTTCAAAAAATTTGCACAGAATATATTAACTAGGTATATATCCAAAAACACCTCCCATTCTATGATTACATGAAATTCTGCAATTCGTCTGTACAAGGATACTAATTTTAAGCAAATTAAAATTAAAATTAAAGTTTTAGGTTGATTAAAGCTAAAACCAAATAATAAATATATTTCCAAAATGTATATTAATTAGGTTAATAATACTAAAAATTCTTTCTCCGTCATAGGATACATGATATTATTTTGTTATATTTTATCTGTAAAAGAATTATAATAAAAAAAATTTTATAATAAAAGGTTAAACTAAATTAAAAAATTATAATAAAAGGTTAAAGTAAGTTAAAATTAATCTATAAATTAAATTACTGAATATATATTAGCAATATTTAAAGGTTTTTCAAAATTAATGATTACATAATATTTTCTCATCTGTAATAAAATATTAATTAAATTAAATTTATAGGTTAACTAACATTTAAATTAAATTAAATTCTAGAATAATGTTATTAATTAGGTTTATAATATTTAAATGTTTTTTTTAGTTTATGATTACACGATATAATTAATTCCTGTCTTTTATTTAATAAGATATCCCTAGACTTCATTATTTCAAATAGTTCTTGGGAACATAATCTACATTCCTTTCTATTATTTTGATAAGGGGTGGCTCTTTTGAGCACACTCCAGGTCAAATCATATTTTATATTTTTATTTTTATAACTATTGATTTTTTCTGCTAGAGATGTTGTATTAGCCAGTGCGGCATTTTTAAAGCTATGTTTGTGGGTATTATACCTTGTCTTAAAATTGTTAGAGGTAGCTCCTATATATGAGCAAATAGAATCTTTAGTTTTAACATTACATTTATAGACTATGTTGTTAACAAGACAATTCCCTTTTAATGGGCAGTTTGTTTTGTTTCTACAGTTACATCCTTTCGTTAATTCTGTATTTGAGGAGATATTATTGTTAATTTGATGTACTGGTGGTATACTTATAGTTTTCTTACATTTATATGCATTATATGCACTTATATTTTGTTTTATGTTATTTGTTGTAGAATATGAGAATTTAACTGTAGACCTATTTAAGATTTGATGGTATTTGTGGTTTGGCGGGAAGTTTTTCTCAAGGATATAAAAAAATTTTTTAGCAATATTATCCTTAACTTGTAAATTAAAAGGAGCATTATACCAAGTAACTCGTCTATTACGGTTTCTATGTTGTTTATTATTTTTATTATTTTTATATGTTGTATCATGATTTTTACTAGGAGGAATAATGTTAATGATCTCACCACAACTATTTTTAGTTATATTTGTAGATTTAGGTGTTTTATCTTTTTTATTAGGAGTTTTATTATTAATATTTATTATAGTCTTATGATGAGTAGTTTTTTGAGGGTTACTATACTTTATATTAGAAGATTTAGTATTTTGGGGTATACTGTGGGTGGCATTTAGGTGTGTACCTTTCATTTGGTGTTTGTTGGTAATATTATGCTGTATGTTTTCAGTATTTTTAGTAGAAGTTATATACTCTAATCTATTTTTGTGGCCACTTCTATCTAGAGCTTCATTATAAAAGGTCGCATTTTTATCAAATACATCTTGGTTAGAAGAAAGGTTAGAAATTCTAAGTGATATATTATATGCAAGGTTTTTGAGGATAGATTTAGGGTGATTAGATTGTGAGTGTATGTAATGTAAGTTTTGGTTAGGTTTATGGTAAGGTTGGTATATACCCGTAGCTAAATCTAAAGTTATATCTAGGAAATTTACTACTTTACTTGTTTTTTCAAAAGTAATATTAAGATTATAATAGTCCTTAAGGAAAGTTCTAATATGCTTTTTGTTTTTTTCGATTTCTGAAAGGCTAAGGTTGTTAGAAAGAAGAAGACAGTCATCACGATATAAACCACCTTTGAGGTGGGGAAAAGAGGCATTTATGTTGAAAAGGAGAAAGAGGCCCACAAGATCAGTAATTTGGGCAGAATCGCTTGAACCCATAGTAATATCAAAAAGATTACTATAAGTGTTTCTGGTCCAGTATTCATTCTGAAATTCAATAAGTGTTTGTCTAGCATGTGTAATAATGTTAATGTCATCCGAAGTTAAATTAGATCTATTTTTAGCAAATATTAATGCTTTGTTCAGGAGTATGGGTGATATAGAAGAATAATAGTTATCTATATCAAACTGTAGGAAAGAAGCAGAAGATTTACACCTAATATTTTTAAACCAATTAATTACCTGGGAGGTGTTTTCCCAGAGTGGTAAAATAACGTATTTTCTTATTTGTGGGATGACTCTATCTAAAATTTTTTTTTGCTAATTATTCCAATATCTGATTTGGAGGGACATATAAGTCTAATAGAAGGATTAGAGTTAAAGTTAGATTTGTGATCTTTCAGGTTGAAGTGTGGACTTCTCAATGCCAAAGGTTCAGTTCTATCTTCAATATTTAGTTTTTTTACTATGTTGTGTGTTTTGTTGTTGATGTTGGTGAGTGACGCATTATTAGATTTTTTATAACTTTTTCTGAGTTCTTTATATATGAACTCATTATAATGTTCAATATCCATATGATACAAGTTACCAGTTTTGTCCGAGTGGACATGGATTTTTTTAGACTTTTTTAGGTCCAATAGGGTAGAATCAAGGTCCTTTTGAAAGACGGATTTATACTTTTTAAATTTGAGATGTTTAATTAAATTAAAAAGGTCTTTCTCGAAGTCTTCAAGTAAAAAGTTGTGTGGTGGATTCTTGTAAGTGTTGAAATCATACATATATTTCCGATCTGCTTGTTTAGATTTTCTATCAAAGTGGTAGGCTCTCCATCTAACCCTTCTGATAAAATTATTAGTTTTCTGAATCATAAGGAGTAAGAAGTCGTCCTTAGAAGGTATTGGTATGTTTTTTAAGGAGGTTCCTAAATATTGTTTTTCCATTGTGATATGGATGATGGACAATTGAAAGAGCTCAACTAAATGTATATGGGTTTACAAAATCATACATATATATATGTATATACATAAATATAAAATTAATACACACATACAGTACAAAAATACGAATATTTCCGTGAAAATAGGAGCAAAATTATGTAGATAAATCTACCAAGAGTTTACGGTAGTGTCCAATCCGTATGAAGAACTCAATGTATTCCGGATATCATGGAAAGAAGAGATGTAATGAAAATCCAATTTCGGTGAAAGATAAACGGTATACAGAGTCAAGATAAAATATTAAACAAATAATGAACAAACAATTCCTTATATTAAACAAAAAAAGTTCACTATTTAACGATCGTTTCTAGGGCATATATGTGCTATAATTGGTATGCATATTTAACAGATCTATGTACAAAATTATACAAAATTATACAAATTATCAAGATTAAATATACATACCTAACTCATATATACGCCGTCTTCAGAAATAATGAAGTATATTTATTGATAATAACAACAATTCAAAATATCAGTTCAAAATTGACCAATGAAAACACAAAGGGTTAAAAAGCAGTTTGGTGTGTGTATATACATGTAAAACCCTACACACATTTTACAATAATGTGTGTATAATATGTATGTGCATACTAAAAAGATGGATGCAAATAAAAAATTTCAAGGTTAATATCTCTGTAAGCTTAATGCGCTGATAAGATACGCAATGATACTTATGTAGTCAAGCATATAAATATATTTTTTTCATACTCACACATATCAGTATAATCACACATACATGTGCGTATATATATAAATATACACATAACCACGAACACACAAACACACACACTCCCCCCACTCACATTTATATATGTGGATATAAAATCATAAGCAAATAGAAATTAAGTCACTCACATAAACACACTGGTACACACATTTCAAGATCAAGATACAGAAATTAGGTGGGAGGGGGGGGGAGGGGTCAGTATTAGGTTGTCAGACCAGACAGCCTAATATAAATGTATCTATAAATTATGAAAAATAAAAAAATAAAAACAATAAAATATATTACATAATATAATGTACATACGCATACAGATATACATACACATACGTACATGTACGCGCACATAGAGATATCTACACATACATACATACACACATACCTATACTGTCATACACACACATACATTTACACGAACATACACATACACATATAAAAAGATAAAAATACGGACACACACACGCGCAACACATACACACATACACATATATATATATATATATATATATATATATATATACATATATATACACACACACACATAGACTCATAACTTGTTGTTATTATCAATAAATATACTTCATTATTTCTGAAGACGGCGTATATATGAGTTAGGTATGTATATTTAATCTTGATAATTTGTATAATTTTGTATAATTTTGTACATAGATCTGTTAAATATGCATACCAATTATAGCACATATATGCCCTAGAAACGATCGTTAAATAGTGAACTTTTTTTGTTTAATATAAGGAATTGTTTGTTCATTATTTGTTTAATATTTTATCTTGACTCTGTATACCGTTTATCTTTCACCGAAATTGGATTTTCATTACATCTCTTCTTTCCATGATATCCGGAATACATTGAGTTCTTCATACGGATTGGACACTACCGTAAACTCTTGGTAGATTTATCTACATAATTTTGCTCCTATTTTCACGGAAATATTCGTATTTTTGTACTGTATGTGTGTATTAATTTTATATTTATGTATATACATATATATATGTATGATTTTGTAAACCCATATACATTTAGTTGAGCTCTTTCAATTGTCCATCATCCATATCACAATGGAAAAACAATATTTAGGAACCTCCTTAAAAAACATACCAATACCTTCTAAGGACGACTTCTTACTCCTTATGATTCAGAAAACTAATAATTTTATCAGAAGGGTTAGATGGAGAGCCTACCACTTTGATAGAAAATCTAAACAAGCAGATCGGAAATATATGTATGATTTCAACACTTACAAGAATCCACCACACAACTTTTTACTTGAAGACTTCGAGAAAGACCTTTTTAATTTAATTAAACATCTCAAATTTAAAAAGTATAAATCCGTCTTTCAAAAGGACCTTGATTCTACCCTATTGGACCTAAAAAAGTCTAAAAAAATCCATGTCCACTCGGACAAAACTGGTAACTTGTATCATATGGATATTGAACATTATAATGAGTTCATATATAAAGAACTCAGAAAAAGTTATAAAAAATCTAATAATGCGTCACTCACCAACATCAACAACAAAACACACAACATAGTAAAAAAACTAAATATTGAAGATAGAACTGAACCTTTGGCATTGAGAAGTCCACACTTCAACCTGAAAGATCACAAATCTAACTTTAACTCTAATCCTTCTATTAGACTTATATGTCCCTCCAAATCAGATATTGGAATAATTAGCAAAAAAAAATTTTAGATAGAGTCATCCCACAAATAAGAAAATACGTTATTTTACCACTCTGGGAAAACACCTCCCAGGTAATTAATTGGTTTAAAAATATTAGGTGTAAATCTTCTGCTTCTTTCCTACAGTTTGATATAGATAACTATTATTCTTCTATATCACCCATACTCCTGAACAAAGCATTAATATTTGCTAAAAATAGATCTAATTTAACTTCGGATGACATTAACATTATTACACATGCTAGACAAACACTTATTGAATTTCAGAATGAATACTGGACCAGAAACACTTATAGTAATCTTTTTGATATTACTATGGGTTCAAGCGATTCTGCCCAAATTACTGATCTTGTGGGCCTCTTTCTCCTTTTCAACATAAATGCCTCTTTTCCCCACCTCAAAGGTGGTTTATATCGTGATGACTGTCTTCTTCTTTCTAACAACCTTAGCCTTTCAGAAATCGAAAAAAACAAAAAGCATATTAGAACTTTCCTTAAGGACTATTATAATCTTAATATTACTTTTGAAAAAACAAGTAAAGTAGTAAATTTCCTAGATATAACTTTAGATTTAGCTACGGGTATATACCAACCTTACCATAAACCTAACCAAAACTTACATTACATACACTCACAATCTAATCACCCTAAATCTATCCTCAAAAACCTTGCATATAATATATCACTTAGAATTTCTAACCTTTCTTCTAACCAAGATGTATTTGATAAAAATGCGACCTTTTATAATGAAGCTCTAGATAGAAGTGGCCACAAAAATAGATTAGAGTATATAACTTCTACTAAAAATACTGAAAACATACAGCATAATATTACCAACAAACACCAAATGAAAGGTACACACCTAAATGCCACCCACAGTATACCCCAAAATACTAAATCTTCTAATATAAAGTATAGTAACCCTCAAAAAACTACTCATCATAAGACTATAATAAATATTAATAATAAAACTCCTAATAAAAAAGATAAAACACCTAAATCTACAAATATAACTAAAAATAGTTGTGGTGAGATCATTAACATTATTCCTCCTAGTAAAAATCATGATACAACATATAAAAATAATAAAAATAATAAACAACATAGAAACCGTAATAGACGAGTTACTTGGTATAATGCTCCTTTTAATTTACAAGTTAAGGATAATATTGCTAAAAAATTTTTTTATATCCTTGAGAAAAACTTCCCGCCAAACCACAAATACCATCAAATCTTAAATAGGTCTACAGTTAAATTCTCATATTCTACAACAAATAACATAAAACAAAATATAAGTGCATATAATGCATATAAATGTAAGAAAACTATAAGTATACCACCAGTACATCAAATTAACAATAATATCTCCTCAAATACAGAATTAACGAAAGGATGTAACTGTAGAAACAAAACAAACTGCCCATTAAAAGGGAATTGTCTTGTTAACAACATAGTCTATAAATGTAATGTTAAAACTAAAGATTCTATTTGCTCATATATAGGAGCTACCTCTAACAATTTTAAGACAAGGTATAATACCCACAAACATAGCTTTAAAAATGCCGCACTGGCTAATACAACATCTCTAGCAGAAAAAATCAATAGTTATAAAAATAAAAATATAAAATATGATTTGACCTGGAGTGTGCTCAAAAGAGCCACCCCTTATCAAAATAATAGAAAGGAATGTAGATTATGTTCCCAAGAACTATTTGAAATAATGAAGTCTAGGGATATCTTATTAAATAAAAGACAGGAATTAATTATATCGTGTAATCATAAACTAAAAAAAACATTTAAATATTATAAACCTAATTAATAACATTATTCTAGAATTTAATTTAATTTAAATGTTAGTTAACCTATAAATTTAATTTAATTAATATTTTATTACAGATGAGAAAATATTATGTAATCATTAATTTTGAAAAACCTTTAAATATTACTAATATATATTCAGTAATTTAATTTATAGATTAATTTTAACTTACTTTAACCTTTTATTATAATTTTTTAATTTAGTTTAACCTTTTATTATAAAATTTTTTTTATTATAATTCTTTTACAGATAAAATATAACAAAATAATATCATGTATCCTATGACGGAGAAAGAATTTTTAGTATTATTAACCTAATTAATATACATTTTGGAAATATATTTATTATTTGGTTTTAGCTTTAATCAACCTAAAACTTTAATTTTAATTTTAATTTGCTTAAAATTAGTATCCTTGTACAGACGAATTGCAGAATTTCATGTAATCATAGAATGGGAGGTGTTTTTGGATATATACCTAGTTAATATATTCTGTGCAAATTTTTTGAAAAAGATATGTATATCTATATGTATATGTATATGTGTGTATTGTATGTGTATCTGTATGTATATTTATGTGACTATTTATGTATGTATGTGTGTATATATATGTATATATATATATATATATGTGTATGTATATGTATATGTATGTGTATGTGTATGTATATGTATGTGTATGCGTATTAATTTTGATTTTTATTTGCATATAATTATATTATGCTATTGATGAAATACAATATCTGCTTTATGTATTGTATACCTAATTAACATATACTAATTAACATACTATTGAAATAAATATATAATTTTTAACTTAGTTTACATATAATTTATATGCTACTACCGATGTAATACTTTATTTTATTTTTATTTGGGTTTCTTTTCCCTATTATTAACTTTAATTTAGTTATAATGTAATTAATAATCTACTACTGTTTGACTTCATAATTCTGCTTCAAATATTATAAACCTAACTAATTTACACCTTGGAAATCAATATGTTGACTATCTTTGGTTTAGTTGACATATGATTAATGGTATACTTTTTTATTTTGTGATGCATAGATTTCGTATTTCCTAGCATTGAAAATATGTAAGAACATACATTGAATTAAGATATGGAAAATATTATAGGTTTCTTGAAACATATATTTACTTTGATCCCCTTCTCCAAACCCCCCCCTTTCCCCCATACTATTATCATCTGTTTTTGTAAGTGTATATGTATGAATATATGGGTAGATGGGTGTCTATATAGTTTTTTTGGTATTTATTTCTAGATATAAAAATACATATATGAGCATGTAAATATGAATGTAAGATTGAGTGTGTATATATGATTGTACATACATATGTATGTATATGTATGTATATATATGTATTATATATGTACGTGTATGTGAATGTGTGGTATATATATGTGTAGGTATATGTATATATGTGTGCGTATGTGTATGCTTGTATATAGGAATATATATGTGTGTATATATGTATATATGTATATGCGTGTTTGCATGTATGTGTATATGGGTTCTGTATATATTTGTATGTCTCTCTATTTATATGTTTATCTTCGTATCTATGTGATATATGTGTGTGTGTGTGCATGTATGCATATGTATGTGTTTGTGTGTGTTTGTATGTGTGTGTGTATATATATGTATGTATTTGCGCACACTCACATACACATATATATATATATATATATATATATATATGTGAGTGTGTATGTGTGTCTGTATGTGTGTGCGTGTGTATATATGTGTATATATATATATATGTGTATGTATGTGTATGTGTGTGTATATAGATATATATGTGTATATATATATATATATATATATATATATGTGTATATAGGTGTCTATGTGTGAATATATGTCTTTATTCGTATGTGTGTATTTATATATGTTTATATTTAGGTGTATGTATGTATGTGTATGTATGTATGTATATGTATGTGTATGTATGTATATGTGTATATAGTTGTGTATATATGTGTATATATATATATATATATATATATTATTCTTTATTATTATTGTAATATAACTTATGTGTATATGTGTATAAGTGAGGTTGTGTATGTATATATACTATGTCTATATATAAGGGTAATGAAATGTATATATATATATATATATGTATATGTGTGCATGTCTGTATTTTATGTGTGTGTGTATATATATATATATATGTGTATGTGTGTATATGTGTATGTATATATGCATATATGTGTACGTGTGTGTATGTTTATATATATATATATATATATATATATATATATATATATATATATCTGGATGTTTGTATGTGTTTTCATGGTGGTATGAGTGTGGGATATATATGTTTATGTATAAGTATATGTATGTGTATGTATATATATATGAGTCTATGTGTGTGTGTGTATATATATGTATATATATATATATATATATATATATATATATATGTGTATGTGTGTATGTGTTGCGCGTGTGTGTGTCCGTATTTTTATCTTTTTATATGTGTATGTGTATGTTCGTGTAAATGTATGTGTGTGTATGACAGTATAGGTATGTGTGTATGTATGTATGTGTAGATATCTCTATGTGCGCGTACATGTACGTATGTGTATGTATATCTGTATGCGTATGTACATTATATTATGTAATATATTTTATTGTTTTTATTTTTTTATTTTTCATAATTTATAGATACATTTATATTAGGCTGTCTGGTCTGACAACCTAATACTGACCCCTCCCCCCCCCCCCCTCCCACCTAATTTCTGTATCTTGATCTTGAAATGTGTGTACCAGTGTGTTTATGTGAGTGACTTAATTTCTATTTGCTTATGATTTTATATCCACATATATAAATGTGAGTGGGGGGAGTGTGTGTGTTTGTGTGTTCGTGGTTATGTGTATATTTATATATATACGCACATGTATGTGTGATTATACTGATATGTGTGAGTATGAAAAAAATATATTTATATGCTTGACTACATAAGTATCATTGCGTATCTTATCAGCGCATTAAGCTTACAGAGATATTAACCTTGAACATTTTTTATTTGCATCCATCTTTTTAGTATGCACATACATATTATACACACATTATTGTAAAATGTGTGTAGGGTTTTACATGTATATACACACACCAAACTGCTTTTTAACCCTTTGTGTTTTCATTGGTCAATTTTGAACTGATATTTTGAATTGTTGTTATTATCAATAAATATACTTCATTATTTCTGAAGACGGCGTATATATGAGTTAGGTATGTATATTTAATCTTGATAATTTGTATAATTTTGTATAATTTTGTACATAGATCTGTTAAATATGCATACCAATTATAGCACATATATGCCCTAGAAACGATCGTTAAATAGTGAACTTTTTTTGTTTAATATAAGGAATTGTTTGTTCATTATTTGTTTAATATTTTATATATATATATATATATATATATACATATATATGTATTTATATAAATGAAACTTCTCAGGAACACGGTGTTTTGGTTTTAGCTCCGTAAATATACATGTACTACCAAATGTTCTCTAATCATGATGACAGTCGTTATAACTAAACTTTATTCTTACATACACTCGCATACAGAGTGTGCACAGAGAACATCACACTCACACACTGAGTTCACAGATACAGAAAGCCACCAAACCAATGGACAAACACACACAAACAGTTACTCGATAATGTTATATACAACCCAAAATACATATATATATACATCAACATACTCAAACACCTGCATGACTTCACTTATATATATATATACACACTATTTTATTCATCAATTCCAGCATACAAAAATATATAATGTAATCTCGATTTGACATTAGTGTTGAAACGCGTGTCATAGTTTTCTGTACAGACTAATACGGAGTGTGTTTGAAATACAACTTACGTTCTTTGGAGACTGCATCTGTTTGCATGTCTGGTCCAGAGACAAATTTCTCTACAGGGGAAATAACTGAAAAAAATACGGAAGAAAAAAATAGTAATGCTAGAAGGCTTTCATGGGAAGAGTATGTCGTCAATTTGAAGAAATGGTAGAATAAGGTGTCGTATTTTAAGTTAGCTAGAACCATTTAGTTATGTATTGGATGTCTGTAATTATGAGACATATATGGAGGTTTCCATCTGGGCCTAAAGCACAAACATATATAATGGTATAAGCAAATATGTAGAGCAATGGCTGATCTAGTGGATACAGGGATGAGGTGTATGAAGAACGACGGACGACCAGAAGTAGTGAAGAAGTGTCGGAGTCAACTTTGTTATATTTGAGAACACTGACGTCTGAGATAATTCCATCTACCGCAATGTATCTAGTGCAATATTCATCTTCTCTTTTTAATCAGATATAATGTAATTCTTGCATAGCTAACTCTGATAATGGCCTGAAAAAGTGTATCTTTACTTTTGACCTCATTGTAAGGTCTCTGAGGTTCGAAGTCAATAAAATGTTTATCCTTGATTATGTTGGGAGTTTGTAATTTAATATTCTAGCCTGAATTAACTAGTTATAAATGCACTGATCAAAACATAAATAAGTTTCTGAATAATGAATAGATATTTTAAAAATTATGTCTTACCATTTTCAGTACGTGGGGTCTTGAATGTTGCAATTTGAGGAGACAAATATGAAGCGTCAGCTAGAAAATATAAACAAAATAATAGTAAAACTGTATGTATATATAGAAATATATATATATTACAAATACAGAACACAGATATTAGTCTAATTATCTCTGATATACTGATATATTCACCAGGTTCGAACACAAAAAGAACCAGGTTACCACCTCCTTGCGATATATATATATATATATATATATATATATATATATATATATATATATATATATACATATATATGTATTTATATAAATGAAACTTCTCAGGAGCACGGTGTTTTAGCTCCGTAAATATACATGTACTACCAAATTTTCTCTAATCATGATGACAGTCGTTATAACTAAACTTTATTCTTACATACACTCGCATACAGAGTGTGCACAGAGAACATCACACTCACACACTGAGCTCACAGATAGAGAAAGCCACCAAACCAATGGACAAACACACACAAACAGTTACTCGATAATGTTATATACAACCCAAAATACATATATATATACATCAACATACTCAAACACCTGCATGACTTCACTTATATATATATATACACACTAGTTTATTCATCCGTTCCAGCATACACAAATATATAATGTAATCTCGATTTGACATTAATGTTGAAACACGTGTCATAGTGTTCTGTTCAGACTAATACAAAGTGTGTTTGAAATACAACTTACGTTCTTTGGAGACTGCATCTGCTCGAATATCTGGCTCAGAGACAAATTTCTCTACAGGAGAAATAACTGAAAAAAATACGGAAGAAAAAAATAGTAATGCTAGAAGGCTTTCTTGGGAAGAGTTTTTTGTCAATTTAAGGAAATGGTAGAATAAGGCGTCGTATTTTAAATTAGCTAGAACCATTTATTTATATATTGTGTGTCTGTAATTATGAGACAAATATGGAGGTTTCCATCTGGGCCTAAAGCACAAACATATATAATGGTATAAGCAAATATGTAGTGCAATGGCTGATCTAGTGGATACAGGGATGAGGTGTATGAAGAACGACGGACGACCAGAAGTAGTGAAGAAGTGTCGGAGTCAACTTTGTTATATTTGAGAACACTGATGTCTGAGATAATTCCATCTACCTCAATGTATCTAGTGCAACATTCATCTTCTCTTTTTAACCAGATATAATGTAATTCTTGCATAGCTAACTCTAATAATGGCCTGAAAAAGTGTATCTTTACTTTTGACCTCATTGTAAGGTCTCTGAGGTTCGAAGTCAATAAAATGTTTATCCTTGATTATGTTGGGAGTTTCTAATTTAATATTCTAGCCTGAATTAACTAGTTATAAATGCACTGATCAAAACATAAATAAGTTTCTGAATAATGAATAGATATTTTAAAAATTATTTCTTACCATTTTCAGTACGTGGGGTCTTGAATGTTGCACTTTGAGGAGACAAATATGAAGCGTCAGCTAGAAAATATAAACAAAATAATAGTAAAACTGTATGTATATATAGAAATATATATATATTACAAATACAGAACACAGATATTAGACTAATTATCTCTGATATACTGATATATTCACCAGGTTCGAACACAAAAAGAACCAGGTTACCACCTCCTTGAGTTATATATATATATATATATATATATATATATATATATATATATATATATATATATATATATATATATATATATATATATATACACATATACATATACATATATACATATATATATATATATATATACATATATATGTATTTATATAAATGAAACTTCTCAGGAGCACGGTGTTTTAGCTCCGTAAATATACATGTACTACCAAATTTTCTCTAATCATGATGACAGTCGTTATAACTAAACTTTATTCTTACATACACTCGCATACAGAGTGTGCACAGAGAACATCACACTCACACACTGAGCTCACAGATAGAGAAAGCCACCAAACCAATGGACAAACACACACAAACAGTTACTCGATAATGTTATATACAACCCAAAATACATATATGTATACATCAACATACTCAAACACCTGCATGACTTCACTTATATATATATATACACACTAGTTTATTCATCAGTTCCAGCATACACAAATATATAATGTAATCTCGATTTGACATTAATGTTGAAACACGTGTCATAGTGTTCTGTTCAGACTAATACAAAGTGTGTTTGAAATACAACTTACGTTCTTTGGAGACTGCATCTGTTCGAATATCTGGCTCAAAGACAAATTTCTCTACAGGAGAAATAACTGAAAAAATTAGGGAAGAAAAAAATAGTAATGCTAGAAGGCTTTCTCGGGAAGAGTTTGTTGTCAATTTAAGGAAATGGTAGAATAAGGCGTCGTATTTTAAATTAGCTAGAACCATTTATTTATATATTGTTGTCTGTAATTAAGAGACAAATATGGAGGTTTCCATCTGGGCCTAAAGCACAAACATATATAATGGTATAAGCAAATATGTAGAGCAATAGCTGATCTAGTGGATACAGGGATGAGGTGTATGAAGAACGACGGACGACCAGAAGTAGTGAAGAAGTGTCGGAGTCAAATTTGTTATATTTGAGAACACTGATGTCTGAGATAATTCCATCTACCTCAATGTATCTAGTGCAACATTCATCTTCTCTTTTTAACCAGATATAATGTAATTCTTGCATAGCTAACTCTAATAATGGCCTGAAAAAGTGTATCTTTACTTTTGACCTCATTGTAAGGTCTCTGAGGTTCGAAGTCAATAAAATGTTTATCCTTGATTATGTTGGGAGTTTGTAATTTAATATTCTAGCCTGAATTAACTAGTTATAAATGCACTGATCAAAACATAAATAAGTTTCTGAATAATGAATAGATATTTTAAAAATTATTTCTTACCATTTTCAGTACGTGGGGTCTTGAATGTTGCACTTTGAGGAGACAAATATGAAGCGTCAGCTAGAAAATATAAACAAAATAATAGTAAAACTGTATGTATATATAGAAATATATATATATTACAAATACAGAACACAGATATTAGACTAATTATCTCTGATATACTGATATATTCACCAGGTTCGAACACAAAAAGAACCAGGTTACCACCTCCTTGCGATATATATATATATATATATATATATATATATATATATATATATATATATATATATATATATATATATATATATGTATTTATATAAATGAAACTTCTCAGGAACACGGTGTTTTGGTTTTAGCTCCGTAAATATACATGTACTACCAAATTTTCTCTAATCATGATGACAGTCGTTATAACTAAACTTTATTCTTACATACACTCGCATACAGAGTGTGCACAGAGAACATCACACTCACACACTGAGCTCACAGATACAGAAAGCCACCAAACCAATGGACAAACACAAACAAACAGTTACTCGATAATGTTATATACAACCCAAAATACATATATATATACATCAACATACTCAAACACCTGCATGACTTCACTTATATATATATATACACACTATTTTATTCATCAATTCCAGAATACAAAAATATATAATGTAATCTCGATTTGACATTAGTGTTGAAACGCGTGTCATAGTTTTCTGTACAGACTAATACGGAGTGTGTTTGAAATACAACTTACGTTCTTTGGAGACTGCATCTGTTTGCATGTCTGGTCCAGAGACAAATTTCTCTACAGGGGAAATAACTGAAAAAAATTGCGGAAGAAAATAATGGTAATGCTAGAAGGCTTGCTTGGGAAGAGTATGTCGTCAATTTGAAGAAATGGTAGAATAAGGTGTCGTATTTTAAGTTAGATAGAACCATTTAGTTATGTATTGGATGTCTGTAATTATGAGACATATATGGAGGTTTCCATCTGGGCCTAAAGCACAAACATATATAATGGTATAAGCAAATATGTAGAGCAATGGCTGATCTAGTGGATACAGGGATGAGGTGTATGAAGAACGACGGACGACCAGAAGTAGTGAAGAAGTGTCGGAGTCAACTTTGTTATATTTGAGAACACTGACGTCTGAGATAATTCCATCTACCGCAATGTATCTAGTGCAATATTCATCTTCTCTTTTTAACCAGATATAATGTAATTCTTGCATAGCTAACTCTGATAATGGCCTGAAAAAGTGTATCTTTACTTTTGACCTCATTGTAAGGTCTCTGAGGTTCGAAGTCAATAAAATGTTTATCCTTGATTATGTTGGGAGTTTGTAATTTAATATTCTAGCCTGAATTAACTAGTTATAAATGCACTGATCAAAACATAAATAAGTTTCTGAATAATGAATAGATATTTTAAAAATTATTTCTTACCATTTTCAGTACGTGGGGTCTTGAATGTTGCAATTTGAGGAGACAAATATGAAGCGTCAGCTAGAAAATATAAACAAAATAATAGTAAAACTGTATGTATATATAGAAATATATATATATTACAAATACAGAACACAGATATTAGTCTAATTATCTCTGATATACTGATATATTCACCAGGTTCGAACACAAAAAGAACCAGGTTACCACCTCCTTGCGATATATATATATATATATATATATATATATATATATATATATATATATATATATATATATACATATATATGTATTTATATAAATGAAACTTCTCAGGAACACGGTGTTTTGGTTTTAGCTCCGTAAATATACATGTACTACCAAATTTTCTCTAATCATGATGACAGTCGTTATAACTAAACTTTATTCTTACATACACTCGCATACAGAGTGTGCACAGAGAACATCACACTCACACACTGAGCTCACAGATACAGAAAGCCACCAAACCAATGGACAAACACACACAAACAGTTACTCGATAATGTTATATACAACCCAAAATACATATATGTATACATCAACATACTCAAACACCTGCATGACTTCACTTATATATATATATACACACTAGTTTATTCATCAGTTCCAGCATACACAAATATATAATGTAATCTCGATTTGACATTAATGTTGAAACAACGTGTCATAGTGTTCTGTTCAGACTAATACAAAGTGTGTTTGAAATACAACTTACGTTCTTTGGAGACTGCATCTGTTCGAATATCTGGCTCAGAGACAAATTTCTCTACAGGAGAAATAACTGAAAAAAATACGGAAGAAAAAAATAGTAATGCTAGAAGGCTTTCTTGGGAAGAGTTTGTTGTCAATTTAAGGAAATGGTAGAATAAGGCGTCGTATTTTAAATTAGCTAGAACCATTTATTTATATATTGTGTGTCTGTAATTAAGAGACAAATATGGAGGTTTCCATCTGGGCCTAAAGCACAAACATATATAATGGTATAAGCAAATATGTAGAGCAATGGCTGATCTAGTGGATACAGGGATGAGGTGTATGAAGAACGACGGACGACCAGAAGTAGTGAAGAAGTGTCGGAGTCAACTTTGTTATATTTGAGAACACTGACGTCTGAGATAATTCCATCTACCTCAATGTATCTAGTGCAACATTCATCTTCTCTTTTTAACCAGATATAATGTAATTCTTGAATAGCTAACTCTAATAATGGCCTGAAAAAGTGTATCTTTACTTTTGACCTCATTGTAAGGTCTCTGAGGTTCGAAGTCAATAAAATGTTTATCCTTGATTATGTTGGGAGTTTGTAATTTAATATTCTAGCCTGAATTAACTAGTTATAAATGCACTGATCAAAACATAAATAAGTTTCTAAATAATGAATATATATTTTAAAAATTATTTCTTACCATTTTCAGTACGTGGGGTCTTGAATGTTGCACTTTGAGGAGACAAATATGAAGCGTCAGCTAGAAAATATAAACAAAATAATAGTAAAACTGTATGTATATATAGAAATATATATATATTACAAATACAGAACACAGATATTAGACTAATTATCTCTGATATACTGATATATTCACCAGGTTCGAACACAAAAAGAACCAGGTTACCACCTCCTTGCGATATATATATATATATATATATATATATATATATATATATATATTTATATATATATATATATATATATATATATATATATATATATATATATATATATACATATATATGTATTTATATAAATGAAACTTCTCAGGAACACGGTGTTTTGGTTTTAGCTCCGTAAATATACATGTACTACCAAATTTTCTCTAATCATGATGACAGTCGTTATAACTAACCTTTATTCTTACATACACTCGCATACAGAGTGTGCACAGAGAACATCACACTCACACACTGAGCTCACAGATACAGAAAGCCACCAAACCAATGGACAAACACACACAAACAGTTACTCGATAATGTTATATACAACCCAAAATACATATATGTATACATCAACATACTCAAACACCTGCATGACTTCACTTATATATATATATACACACTAGTTTATTCATCAGTTCCAGCATACACAAATATATAATGTAATCTCGATTTGACATTAATGTTGAAACAACGTGTCATAGTGTTCTGTTCAGACTAATACAAAGTGTGTTTGAAATACAACTTACGTTCTTTGGAGACTGCATCTGTTCGAATATCTGGCTCAGAGACAAATTTCTCTACAGGAGAAATAACTGAAAAAAATACGGAAGAAAAAATAGTAATGCTAGAAGGCTTTCTTGGGAAGAGTTTGTTGTCAATTTAAGGAAATGGTAGAATAAGGCGTCGTATTTTAAATTAGCTAGAACCATTTAGTTATGTATTGGATGTCTGTAATTATGAGACATATATGGAGGTTTCCATCTGGGCCTAAAGCACAAACATATATAATGGTATAAGCAAATATGTAGAGCAATGGCTGATCTAGTGGATACAGGGATGAGGTGTATGAAGAACGACGGACGACCAGAAGTAGTGAAAAAGTGTCGGAGTCAACTTTGTTATATTTGAGAACACTGACGTCTGAGATAATTCCATCTACCGCAATGTATCTAGTGCAATATTCATCTTCTCTTTTTAACCAGATATAATGTAATTCTTGCATAGCTAACTCTGATAATGGCCTGAAAAAGTGTATCTTTACTTTTGACCTCATTGTAAGGTCTCTGAGGTTCGAAGTCAATAAAATGTTTATCCTTGATTATGTTGGGAGTTTGTAATTTAATATTCTAGCCTGAATTAACTAGTTATAAATGCACTGATCAAAACATAAATAAGTTTCTGAATAATGAATAGATATTTTAAAAATTATTTCTTACCATTTTCAGTACGTGGGTTCTTGAATGTTGCAATTTGAGGAGACAAATATGAAGCGTCAGCTAGAAAATATAAACAAAATAATAGTAAAACTGTATGTATATATAGAAATATATATATATTACAAATACAGAACACAGATATTAGTCTAATTATCTCTGATATACTGATATATTCACCAGGTTCGAACACAAAAAGAACCAGGTTACCACCTCCTTGCGATATATATATATATATATATATATACATATACATATATATATATATATACATATATATATATATATATATATACATATACATATATATACATATATATATATATATATATATATATACATATACATATATATACATATATATATATATATATATATACATATACATACATATATATATATATATATATATACATATATATATATATATATATATATATATATATATATATATATATATACATATACATGTATTTATATAAATGAAACTTCTCAGGAGCACGGTGTTTTAGCTCCGTAAATATACATGTACTACCAAATTTTCTCTAATCATGATGACAGTCGTTATAACTAAACTTTATTCTTACATACACTCGCATACAGAGTGTGCACAGAGAACATCACACTCACACACTGAGCTCACAGATAGAGAAAGCCACCAAACCAATGGACAAACACACACAAACAGTTACTCGATAATGTTATATACAACCCAAAATACATATATATATACATCAACATACTCAAACACCTGCATGACTTCACTTATATATATATATACACACTAGTTTATTCATCAGTTCCAGCATACACAAATATATAATGTAATCTCGATTTGACATTAATGTTGAAACAACGTGTCATAGTGTTCTGTTCAGACTAATACAAAGTGTGTTTGAAATACAACTTACGTTCTTTGGAGACTGCATCTGTTCGAATATCTGGCTCAGAGACAAATTTCTCTACAGGAGAAATAACTGAAAAAAATACGGAAGAAAAAAATAGTAATGCTAGAAGGCTTTCTTGGGAAGAGTTTGTTGTCAATTTAAGGAAATGGTAGAATAAGGCGTCGTATTTTAAATTAGCTAGAACCATTTATTTATATATTGTGTGTCTGTAATTAAGAGACAAATATGGAGGTTTCCATCTGGGCCTAAAGCACAAACATATATAATGGTATAAGCAAATATGTAGAGCAATGGCTGATCTAGTGGATACAGGGATGAGGTGTATGAAGAACGACGGACGACCAGAAGTAGTGAAGAAGTGTCGGAGTCAACTTTGTTATATTTGAGAACACTGACGTCTGAGATAATTCCATCTACCTCAATGTATCTAGTGCAACATTCATCTTCTCTTTTTAACCAGATATAATGTAATTCTTGCATAGCTAACTCTAATAATGGCCTGAAAAAGTGTATCTTTACTTTTGACCTTATTGTAAGGTCTCTGAGGTTCGAAGTCAATAAAATGTTTATCCTTGATTATGTTGGGAGTTTGTAATTTAATATTCTAGCCTGAATTAACTAGTTATAAATGCAATGATCAAAACATAAATAAGTTTCTGAATAATGAATAGATATTTTAAAAATTATTTCTTACCATTTTCAGTACGTGGGGTCTTGAATGTTGCACTTTGAGGAGACAAATATGAAGCGTCAGCTAGAAAATATAAACAAAATAATAGTAAAACTGTATGTATATATAGAAATATATATATATTACAAATACAGAACACAGATATTAGACTAATTATCTCTGATATACTGATATATTCACCAGGTTCGAACACAAAAAGAACCAGGTTACCACCTCCTTGCGATATATATATATATATATATATATATATATATATATATATATATATATATATACATATATATGTATTTATATAAATGAAACTTCTCAGGAACACGGTGTTTTGGTTTTAGCTCCGTAAATATACATGTACTACCAAATTTTCTCTAATCATGATGACAGTCGTTATAACTAAACTTTATTCTTACATACACTCGCATACAGAGTGTGCACAGAGAACATCACACTCACACACTGAGCTCACAGATAGAGAAAGCCACCAAACCAATGGACAAACACACACAAACAGTTACTCGATAATGTTATATACAACCCCAAATACATATATGTATACATCAACATACTCAAACACCTGCATGACTTCACTTATATATATATATACACACTAGTTTATTCATCAGTTCCAGCATACACAAATATATAATGTAATCTCGATTTGACATTAATGTTGAAACAACGTGTCATAGTGTTCTGTTCAGACTAATACAAAGTGTGTTTGAAATACAACTTACGTTCTTTGGAGACTGCATCTGTTCGAATATCTGGCTCAGAGACAAATTTCTCTACAAGAGAAATAACTGAAAAAAATACGGAAGAAAAAAATAGTAATGCTAGAAGGCTTTCTTGGGAAGAGTTTGTTGTCAATTTAAGGAAATGGTAGAATAAGGCGTCGTATTTTAAATTAGCTAGAACCATTTATTTATATATTGTGTGTCTGTAATTAAGAGACAAATATGGAGGTTTCCATCCGGGCCTAAAGCACAAACATATATAATGGTATAAGCAAATATGTAGAGCAATGGCTGATCTAGTGGACACAGGGATGAGGTGTATGAAGAACGACGGACGACCAGAAGTAGTGAAGAAGTGTCGGAGTCAACTTTGTTATATTTGAGAACACTGACGTCTGAGATAATTCCATCTACCTCAATGTATCTAGTGCAACATTCATCTTCTCTTTTTAACCAGATATAATGTAATTCTTACATAGCTAACTCTAATAATGGCCTGAAAAAGTGTATCTTTACTTTTGACCTCATTGTAAGTTCTCTGAGGTTCGAAGTCAATAAAATGTTTATCCTTGATTATGTTGGGAGTTTGTAATTTAATATTCTAGCCTGAATTAACTAGTTATAAATGCACTGATCAAAACATAAATAAGTTTCTAAATAATGAATAGATATTTTAAAAATTATTTCTTACCATTTTCAGTACGTGGGGTCTTGAATGTTGCACTTTGAGGAGACAAATATGAAGCGTCAGCTAGAAAATATAAACAAAATAATAGTAAAACTGTATGTATATATAGAAATATATATATATTACAAATACAGAACACAGATATTAGACTAATTATCTCTGATATACTGATATATTCACCAGGTTCGAACACAAAAAGAACCAGGTTACCACCTCCTTGCGATATATATATATATATATATATATATATATATATATATATATATATATATATATATATATATATATATATATATATATATATATACATATATATGTATTTATATAAATGAAACTTCTCAGGAACACGGTGTTTTGGTTTTAGCTCCGTAAATATACATGTACTACCAAATTTTCTCTAATCATGATGACAGTCGTTATAACTAAACTTTATTCTTACATACACTCGCATACAGAGTGTGCACAGAGAACATCACACTCACACACTGAGCTCACAGATACAGAAAGCCACCAAACCAATGGACAAACACACACAAACAGTTACTCGATAATGTTATATACAACCCAAAATACATATATGTATACATCAACATACTCAAACACCTGCATGACTTCACTTATATATATATATACACACTAGTTTATTCATCAGTTCCAACATACACAAATATATAATGTAATCTCGATTTGACATTAATGTTGAAACAACGTGTCATAGTGTTCTGTTCAGACTAATACAAAGTGTGTTTCAAATACAACTTACGTTCTTTGGAGACTGCATCTGTTCGAATATCTGGCTCAGAGACAAATTTCTCTACAGGAGAAATAACTGAAAAAAATACGGAAGAAAAAAATAGTAATGCTAGAAGGCTTTCTTGGGAAGAGTTTGTTGTCAATTTAAGGAAATGGTAGAATAAGGCGTCGTATTTTAAATTAGCTAGAACCATTTAGTTATGTATTGGATGTCTGTAATTATGAGACATATATGGAGGTTTCCATATGGGCCTAAAGCACAAACATATATAATGGTATAAGCAAATATGTAGAGCAATGGCTGATCTAGTGGATACAGGGATGAGGTGTATGAAGAACGACGGACGACCAGAAGTAGTGAAAAAGTGTCGGAGTCAACTTTGTTATATTTGAGAACACTGACGTCTGAGATAATTCCATCTACCGCAATGTATCTAGTGCAATATTCATCTTCTCTTTTTAACCAGATATAATGTAATTCTTGCATAGCTAACTCTGATAATGGCCTGAAAAAGTGTATCTTTACTTTTGACCTCATTGTAAGGTCTCTGAGGTTCGAAGTCAATAAAATGTTTATCCTTGATTATGTTGGGAGTTTGTAATTTAATATTCTAGCCTGAATTAACTAGTTATAAATGCACTGATCAAAACATAAATAAGTTTCTGAATAATGAATAGATATTTTAAAAAATATTTCTTACCATTTTCAGTACGTGGGTTCTTGAATGTTGCAATTTGAGGAGACAAATATGAAGCGTCAGCTAGAAAATATAAACAAAATAATAGTAAAACTGTATGTATATATAGAAATATATATATATTACAAATACAGAACACAGATATTAGTCTAATTATCTCTGATATACTGATATATTCACCAGGTTCGAACACAAAAAGAACCAGGTTACCACCTCCTTGCGATATATATATATATATATATATATACATATACATATATATATATATATACATATATATATATATATATATATATACATATACATATATATACATATATATATATATATATACATATACATATATATACATATATATATATACATATACATATATATACATATATATATATATATATACATATATATACATATATATACATACATATATATACATATATATACATACATACATACATATATATATATATATATATATATATATATATATATATATATATATATATATATATATATATATACATATACATGTATTTATATAAATGAAACTTCTCAGGAGCACGGTGTTTTAGCTCCGTAAATATACATGTACTACCAAATTTTCTCTAATCATGATGACAGTCGTTATAACTAAACTTTATTCTTACATACACTCGCATACAGAGTGTGCACAGAGAACATCACACTCACACACTGAGCTCACAGATAGAGAAAGCCACCAAACCAATGGACAAACACACACAAACAGTTACTCGATAATGTTATATACAACCCAAAATACATATATATATACATCAACATACTCAAACACCTGCATGACTTCACTTATATATATATATACACACTAGTTTATTCATCAGTTCCAGCATACACAAATATATAATGTAATCTCGATTTGACATTAATCTGGAAACAACGTGTCATAGTGTTCTGTTCAGACTAATACAAAGTGTGTTTGAAATACAACTTACGTTCTTTGGAGACTGCATCTGTTCGAATATCTGGCTCAGAGACAAATTTCTCTACAGGAGAAATAACTGAAAAAAATACGGAAGAAAAAAATAGTAATGCTAGAAGGCTTTCTTGGGAAGAGTTTGTTGTCAATTTAAGGAAATGGTAGAATAAGGCGTCGTATTTTAAATTAGCTAGAACCATTTATTTATATATTGTGTGTCTGTAATTAAGAGACAAATATGGAGGTTTCCATCTGGGCCTAAAGCACAAACATATATAATGGTATAAGCAAATATGTAGAGCAATGGCTGATCTAGTGGATACAGGGATGAGGTGTATGAAGAACGACGGACGACCAGAAGTAGTGAAGAAGTGTCGGAGTCAACTTTGTTATATTTGAGAACACTGACGTCTGAGATAATTCCATCTACCTCAATGTATCTAGTGCAACATTCATCTTCTCTTTTTAACCAGATATAATGTAATTCTTGCATAGCTAACTCTAATAATGGCCTGAAAATGTGTATCTTTACTTTTGACCTTATTGTAAGGTCTCTGAGGTTCGAAGTCAATAAAATGTTTATCCTTGATTATGTTGGGAGTTTGTAATTTAATATTCTAGCCTGAATTAACTAGTTATAAATGCACTGATCAAAACATAAATAAGTTTCTAAATAATGAATAGATATTTTAAAAATTATTTCTTACCATTTTCAGTACGTGGGGTCTTGAATGTTGCACTTTGAGGAGACAAATATGAAGCGTCAGCTAGAAAATATAAACAAAATAATAGTAAAACTGTATGTATATATAGAAATATATATATATTACAAATACAGAACACAGATATTAGACTAATTATCTCTGATATACTGATATATTCACCAGGTTCGAACACAAAAAGAACCAGGTTACCACCTCCTTGCGATATATATATATATATATATATATATATATATATATGTATATATATATATATATATATATATATATATATATATATATATATATATATATATATATATATATATATATATATATATATATATATATATATATATATATATACATATATATGTATTTATATAAATGAAACTTCTCAGGAACACGGTTTTTTTGGTTTTAGCTCCGTAAATATACATGTACTACCAAATTTTCTCTAATCATGATGACAGTCGTTATAACTAAACTTTATTCTTACATACACTCGCATACAGAGTGTGCACAGAGAACATCACACTCACACACTGAGCTCACAGATAGAGAAAGCCACCAAACCAATGGACAAACACACACAAACAGTTACTCGATAATGTTATATACAACCCCAAATACATATATGTATACATCAACATACTCAAACACCTGCATGACTTCACTTATATATATATATACACACTAGTTTATTCATCAGTTCCAGCATACACAAATATATAATGTAATCTCGATTTGACATTAATGTTGAAACAACGTGTCATAGTGTTCTGTTCAGACTAATACAAAGTGTGTTTGAAATACAACTTACGTTCTTTGGAGACTGCATCTGTTCGAATATCTGGCTCAGAGACAAATTTCTCTACAGGAGAAATAACTGAAAAAAATACGGAAGAAAAAAATAGTAATGCTAGAAGGCTTTCTTGGGAAGAGTTTGTTGTCAATTTAAGGAAATGGTAGAATAAGGCGTCGTATTTTAAATTAGCTAGAACCATTTATTTATATATTGTGTGTCTGTAATTAAGAGACAAATATGGAGGTTTCCATCCGGGCCTAAAGCACAAACATATATAATGGTATAAGCAAATATGTAGAGCAATGGCTGATCTAGTGGACACAGGGATGAGGTGTATGAAGAACGACGGACGACCAGAAGTAGTGAAGAAGTGTCGGAGTCAACTTTGTTATATTTGAGAACACTGACGTCTGAGATAATTCCATCTACCTCAGTGTATCTAGTGCAACATTCATCTTCTCTTTTTAACCAGATATAATGTAATTCTTACATAGCTAACTCTAATAATGGCCTGAAAAAGTGTATCTTTACTTTTGACCTCATTGTAAGTTCTCTGAGGTTCGAAGTCAATAAAATGTTTATCCTTGATTATGTTGGGAGTTTGTAATTTAATATTCTAGCCTGAATTAACTAGTTATAAATGCACTGATCAAAACATAAATAAGTTTCTAAATAATGAATAGATATTTTAAAAATTATTTCTTACCATTTTCAGTACGTGGGGTCTTGAATGTTGCACTTTGAGGAGACAAATATGAAGCGTCAGCTAGAAAATATAAACAAAATAATAGTAAAACTGTATGTATATATAGAAATATATATATATTACAAATACAGAACACAGATATTAGACTAATTATCTCTGATATACTGATATATTCACCAGGTTCGAACACAAAAAGAACCAGGTTACCACCTCCTTGCGATATATATATATATATATATATATATATATATATATATATATATATATATATATATTTACATATATATGTATTTATATAAATGAAACTTCTCAGGAACACGGTGTTTTGGTTTTAGCTCCGTAAATATACATGTACTACCAAATTTTCTCTAATCATGATGACAGTCGTTATAACTAAACTTTATTCTTACATACACTCGCATACAGAGTGTGCACAGAGAACATCACACTCACACACTGAGCTCACAGATACAGAAAGCCACCAAACCAATGGACAAACACACACAAACAGTTACTCGATAATGTTATATACAACCCAAAATACATATATGTATACATCAACATACTCAAACACCTGCATGACTTCACTTATATATATATATATATACACACTAGTTTATTCATCAGTTCCAGCATACACAAATATATAATGTAATCTCGATTTGACATTAATGTTGAAACAACGTGTCATAGTGTTCTGTTCAGACTAATACAAAGTGTGTTTCAAATACAACTTACGTTCTTTGGAGACTGCATCTGTTCGAATATCTGGCTCAGAGACAAATTTCTCTACAGGAGAAATAACTGAAAAAAATACGGAAGAAAAAAATAGTAATGCTAGAAGGCTTTCTTGGGAAGAGTTTGTTGTCTATTTAAGGAAATGGTAGAATATGGCGTCGTATTTTAAATTAGCTAGAACCATTTAGTTATGTATTGGATGTCTGTAATTATGAGACATATATGGAGGTTTCCATATGGGCCTAAAGCACAAACATATATAATGGTATAAGCAAATATGTAGAGCAATGGCTGATCTAGTGGATACAGGGATGAGGTGTATGAAGAACGACGGACGACCAGAAGTAGTGAAAAAGTGTCGGAGTCAACTTTGTTATATTTGAGAACACTGACGTCTGAGATAATTCCATCTACCGCAATGTATCTAGTGCAATATTCATCTTCTCTTTTTAACCAGATATAATGTAATTCTTGCATAGCTAACTCTGATAATGGCCTGAAAAAGTGTATCTTTACTTTTGACCTCATTGTAAGGTCTCTGAGGTTCGAAGTCAATAAAATGTTTATCCTTGATTATGTTGGGAGTTTGTAATTTAATATTCTAGCCTGAATTAACTAGTTATAAATGCACTGATCAAAACATAAATAAGTTTCTGAATAATGAATAGATATTTTAAAAATTATTTCTTACCATTTTCAGTACGTGGGTTCTTGAATGTTGCAATTTGAGGAGACAAATATGAAGCGTCAGCTAGAAAATATAAACAAAATAATAGTAAAACTGTATGTATATATAGAAATATATATATATTACAAATACAGAACACAGATATTAGTCTAATTATCTCTGATATACTGATATATTCACCAGGTTCGAACACAAAAAGAACCAGGTTACCACCTCCTTGCGATATATATATATATATATATATATACATATACATATATATATATATATACATATATATATATATACATATACATATATATACATATATATATATATATATATACATATACATATACATATATATACATATATATATATATATATATATATATACATATACATACATATATATATATATATATATACATATACATATACATACATATATATATATATATATATACATATACATATATATACATATATATACATACATATATACATATACATATACATACATATATATATATATATATATACATATATATATATATACATATATATACATACATATATATATATATATATATACATATACATATATATACATATATATACATACATATATATATATATATATATATATATATATATATATATATATATATATATATATATATATATATATATATATACATATACATGTATTTATATAAATGAAACCTCTCAGGAGCACGGTGTTTTAGCTCCGTAAATATACATGTACTACCAAATTTTCTCTAATCATGATGACAGTCGTTATAACTAAACTTTATTCTTACATACACTCGCATACAGAGTGTGCACAGAGAACATCACACTCACACACTGAGCTCACAGATAGAGAAAGCCACCAAACCAATGGACAAACACACACAAACAGTTACTCGATAATGTTATATACAACCCAAAATACATATATGTATACATCAACATACTCAAACACCTGCATGACTTCACTTATATATATATATACACACTAGTTTATTCATCAGTTCCAGCATACACAAATATATAATGTAATCTCGGTTTGACATTAATGTTGAAACAACGTGTCATAGTGTTCTGTTCAGACTAATACAAAGTGTGTTTGAAATACAACTTACGTTCTTTGGAGACTGCATCTGTTCGAATATCTGGCTCAGAGACAAATTTCTCTACAGGAGAAATAACTGAAAAAAATACGGAAGAAAAAAATAGTAATGCTAGAAGGCTTTCTTGGGAAGAGTTTGTTGTCAATTTAAGGAAATGGTAGAATAAGGCGTCGTATTTTAAATTAGCTAGAACCATTTATTTATATATTGTGTGTCTGTAATTAAGAGACAAATATGGAGGTTTCCATCTGGGCCTAAAGCACAAACATATATAATGGTATAAGCAAATATGTAGAGCAATGGCTGATCTAGTGGATACAGGGATGAGGTGTATGAAGAACGACGGACGACCAGAAGTAGTGAAGAAGTGTCGGAGTCAACTTTGTTATATTTGAGAACACTGACGTCTGAGATAATTCCATCTACCTCAATGTATCTAGTGCAACATTCATCTTCTCTTTTTAACCAGATATAATGTAATTCTTGCATAGCTAACTCTAATAATGGCCTGAAAAAGTGTATCTTTACTTTTGACCTTATTGTAAGGTCTCTGAGGTTCGAAGTCAATAAAATGTTTATCCTTGATTATGTTGGGAGTTTGTAATTTAATATTCTAGCCTGAATTAACTAGTTATAAATGCACTGATCAAAACATAAATAAGTTTCTAAATAATGAATAGATATTTTAAAAATTATTTCTTACCATTTTCAGTACGTGGGGTCTTGAATGTTGCACTTTGAGGAGACAAATATGAAGCGTCAGCTAGAAAATATAAACAAAATAATAGTAAAACTGTATGTATATATAGAAATATATATATATTACAAATACAGAACACAGATATTAGACTAATTATCTCTGATATACTGATATATTCACCAGGTTCGAACACAAAAAGAACCAGGTTACCACCTCCTTGCGATATATATATATATATATATATATATATATATATATATATATATATATATATATATACATATATATGTATTTATATAAATGAAACTTCTCAGGAACACGGTGTTTTGGTTTTAGCTCCGTAAATATACATGTACTACCAAATTTTCTCTAATCATGATGACAGTCGTTATAACTAACCTTTATTCTTACATACACTCGCATACAGAGTGTGCACAGAGAACATCACACTCACACACTGAGCTCACAGATAGAGAAAGCCACCAAACCAATGGACAAACACACACAAACAGTTACTCGATAATGTTATATACAACCCAAAATACATATATGTATACATCAACATACTCAAACACCTGCATGACTTCACTTATATATATATATACACACTAGTTTATTCATCAGTTCCAGCATACACAAATATATAATGTAATCTCGATTTGACATTAATGTTGAAACAACGTGTCATAGTGTTCTGTTCAGACTAATACAAAGTGTGTTTGAAATACAACTTACGTTCTTTGGAGACTGCATCTGTTCGAATATCTGGCTCAGAGACAAATTTCTCTACAGGAGAAATAACTGAAAAAAATACGGAAGAAAAAAATAGTAATGCTAGAAGGCTTTCTTGGGAAGAGTTTGTTGTCAATTTAAGGAAATGGTAGAATAAGGCGTCGTATTTTAAATTAGCTAGAACCATTTATTTATATATTGTGTGTCTGTAATTAAGAGACAAATATGGAGGTTTCCATCTGGGCCTAAAGCACAAACATATATAATGGTATAAGCAAATATGTAGAGCAATGGCTGATCTAGTGGATACAGGGATGAGGTGTATGAAGAACGACGGACGACCAGAAGTAGTGAAGAAGTGTCGGAGTCAACTTTGTTATATTTGAGAACACTGACGTCTGAGATAATTCCATCTACCTCAATGTATCTAGTGCAACATTCATCTTCTCTTTTTAACCAGATATAATGTAATTCTTGAATAGCTAACTCTAATAATGGCCTGAAAAAGTGTATCTTTACTTTTGACCTCATTGTAAGGTCTCTGAGGTTCGAAGTCAATAAAATGTTTATCCTTGATTATGTTGGGAGTTTGTAATTTAATATTCTAGCCTGAATTAACTAGTTATAAATGCACTGATCAAAACATAAATAAGTTTCTAAATAATGAATATATATTTTAAAAATTATTTCTTACCATTTTCAGTACGTGGGGTCTTGAATGTTGCACTTTGAGGAGACAAATATGAAGCGTCAGCTAGAAAATATAAACAAAATAATAGTAAAACTGTATGTATATATAGAAATATATATATATTACAAATACAGAACACAGATATTAGACTAATTATCTCTGATATACTGATATATTCACCAGGTTCGAACACAAACAGAACCAGGTTACCACCTCCTTGCGATATATATATATATATATATATATATATATATATATATATATATATATATACATATATATGTATTTATATAAATGAAACTTCTCAGGAACACGGTGTTTTGGTTTTAGCTCCGTAAATATACATGTACTACCAAATTTTCTCTAATCATGATGACAGTCGTTATAACTAACCTTTATTCTTACATACACTCGCATACAGAGTGTGCACAGAGAACATCACACTCACACACTGAGCTCACAGATACAGAAAGCCACCAAACCAATGGACAAACACACACAAACAGTTACTCGATAATGTTATATACAACCCAAAATACATATATGTATACATCAACATACTCAAACACCTGCATGACTTCACTTATATATATATATACACACTAGTTTATTCATCAGTTCCAGCATACACAAATATATAATGTAATCTCGATTTGACATTAATGTTGAAACAACGTGTCATAGTGTTCTGTTCAGACTAATACAAAGTGTGTTTGAAATACAACTTACGTTCTTTGGAGACTGCATCTGTTCGAATATCTGGCTCAGAGACAAATTTCTCTACAGGAGAAATAACTGAAAAAAATACGGAAGAAAAAAATAGTAATGCTAGAAGGCTTTCTTGGGAAGAGTTTGTTGTCAATTTAAGGAAATGGTAGAATAAGGCGTCGTATTTTAAATTAGCTAGAACCATTTAGTTATGTATTGGATGTCTGTAATTATGAGACATATATGGAGGTTTCCATCTGGGCCTAAAGCACAAACATATATAATGGTATAAGCAAATATGTAGAGCAATGGCTGATCTAGTGGATACAGGGATGAGGTGTATGAAGAACGACGGACGACCAGAAGTAGTGAAAAAGTGTCGGAGTCAACTTTGTTATATTTGAGAACACTGACGTCTGAGATAATTCCATCTACCGCAATGTATCTAGTGCAATATTCATCTTCTCTTTTTAACCAGATATAATGTAATTCTTGCATAGCTAACTCTGATAATGGCCTGAAAAAGTGTATCTTTACTTTTGACCTCATTGTAAGGTCTCTGAGGTTCGAAGTCAATAAAATGTTTATCCTTGATTATGTTGGGAGTTTGTAATTTAATATTCTAGCCTGAATTAACTAGTTATAAATGCACAGATCAAAACATAAATAAGTTTCTGAATAATGAATAGATATTTTAAAAATTATTTCTTACCATTTTCAGTACGTGGGTTCTTGAATGTTGCAATTTGAGGAGACAAATATGAAGCGTCAGCTAGAAAATATAAACAAAATAATAGTAAAACTGTATGTATATATAGAAATATATATATATTACAAATACAGAACACAGATATTAGTCTAATTATCTCTGATATACTGATATATTCACCAGGTTCGAACACAAAAAGAACCAGGTTACCACCTCCTTGCGATATATATATATATATATATATATATATATACATATACATATATATATACATATATATATATATATATATATATACATATACATATATATATATACATATATATATATATATATATATATATACATATACATATATATACATATATATATATATATATATACATATACATATATATACATATATATACATACATATATATATACATATATATACATATATATACATACATATATACATATATATACATATATATACATACATATATATATATATATATATATATATATATATATATATATATATATATATATATATATACATATACATGTATTTATATAAATGAAACTTCTCAGGAGCACGGTGTTTTAGCTCCGTAAATATACATGTACTACCAAATTTTCTCTAATCATGATGACAGTCGTTATAACTAAACTTTATTCTTACATACACTCGCATACAGAGTGTGCACAGAGAACATCACACTCACACACTGAGCTCACAGATAGAGAAAGCCACCAAACCAATGGACAAACACACACAAACAGTTACTCGATAATGTTATATACAACCCAAAATACATATATATATACATCAACATACTCAAACACCTGCATGACTTCACTTATATATATATATACACACTAGTTTATTCATCAGTTCCAGCATACACAAATATATAATGTAATCTCGATTTGACATTAATGTTGAAACAACGTGTCATAGTGTTCTGTTCAGACTAATACAAAGTGTGTTTGAAATACAACTTACGTTCTTTGGAGACTGCATCTGTTCGAATATCTGGCTCAGAGACAAATTTCTCTACAGGAGAAATAACTGAAAAAAATACGGAAGAAAAAAATAGTAATGCTAGAAGGCTTTCTTGGGAAGAGTTTGTTGTCAATTTAAGGAAATGGTAGAATAAGGCGTCGTATTTTAAATTAGCTAGAACCATTTATTTATATATTGTGTGTCTGTAATTATGAGACAAATATGGAGGTTTCCATCTGGGCCTAAAGCACAAACATATATAATGGTATAAGCAAATATGTAGAGCAATGGCTGATCTAGTGGATACAGGGATGAGGTGTATGAAGAACGACGGACGACCAGAAGTAGTGAAGAAGTGTCGGAGTCAACTTTGTTATATTTGAGCACACTGATGTCTGAGATAATTCCATCTACCTCAATGTATCTAGTGCAACATTCATCTTCTCTTTTTAACCAGATATAATGTAATTCTTGCATAGCTGACTCTGATAATGGCCTGAAAATGTGTATCTTTACTTTTGACCTCATTGTAAGGTCTCTGAGGTTCGAAGTCAATAAAACGTTTATCCTTGATTATGTTGGGAGTTTGTAATTTAATATTCTAGCCTGAATTAACTAGTTATAAATGCACTGATCAAAACATAAATATGTTTCTGAATAATGAATAGATATTTTAAAAATTATTTCTTACCATTTTCAGTACGTGGGGTCTTGAATGTTGCACTTTGAGGAGACAAATATGAAGCGTCAGCTAGAAAATATAAACAAAATAATAGTAAAACTGTATGTATATATAGACATATATATATATTACAAATACAGAACACAGATATTAGACTAATTATCTCTGATATACTGATATATTCACCAGGTTCGAACACAAAAAGAACCAGGTTACCACCTCCTTGCGATATATATATATATATATACATATATATATACATATATATATATATATATACATATATATACATATATATATATATATATACATATATATATATATATATATATAAATATATATACATATATATACATATAAATATACATATATATATATATAAATATATATATATATATATATATATATATATATATATATATATATATATATATATATATATATATATATATATATATATATATATATATATATATATATATATATATATATATATATATATATATATATATATACATATATATGTATTTATATAAATGAAACTTCTCAGGAGCACGGTGTTTTAGCTCCGTAAATATATATGTACTACCAAATTTTCTCTAATCATGATGACAGTCGTTATAACTAAACTTTATTCTTACATACACTCGCATACAGAGTGTGCACAGAGAACATCACACTCACACACTGACCTCACAGATACAGAAAGCCACCAAACCATTGGACAAACACACACAAACAGTTACTCGATAATGTTATATACAACCCAAAATACATATATGTATACATCAACATACTCAAACACCTGCATGACTTCACTTATATATATATATACACACTAGTTTATTCATCAGTTCCAGCATACACAAATATATAATGTAATCTCGATTTGACATTAATGTTGAAACACGTGTCATAGTGTTCTGTTCAGACTAATACAAAGTGTGTTTGAAATACAACTTACGTTCTTTGGAGACTGCATCTGTTCGAATATCTGGCTCAGAGACAAATTTCTCTACAGGAGAAATAACTGAAAAAAATACGGAAGAAAAAAATAGTAATGCTAGAAGGCTTTCTTGGGAAGAGTTTGTTGTCAATTTGAAGAAATGGTAGAATAAGGCGTCGTATTTTAAATTAGCTAGAACCATTTATTTATATATTGTGTGTCTGTAATTATGAGACAAATATGGAGGTTTCCATCTGGGCCTAAAGCACAAACATATATAATGGTATAAGCAAATATGTAGAGCAATGGCTGATCTAGTGGATACAGGGATGAGGTGTATGAAGAACGACGGACGACCAGAAGTAGTGAAGAAGTGTCGGACTCAACTTTGTTATATTTGAGAACACTGACGTCTGAGATAATTCCATCTACCGCAATGTATCTAGTGCAACATTGATCTTCTCTTTTTAACCAGATATAATGTAATTCTTGCATAGCTAACTCTGATAATGGCCTGAACAAGTGTATCTTTACTTTTGACCTCATTGTAAGGTCTCTGAGGTTCGAAGTCAATAAAATGTTTATCCTTGATTATGTTGGGAGTTTGTAATTTAATATTCTAGCCTGAATTAACTAGTTATAAATGCACTGATCAAAACATAAATAAGTTTCTGAATAATGAATAGATATTTTAAAAATTATTTCTTACCATTTTCAGTACGTGGGGTCTTGAATGTTGCACTTTGAGGAGACAAATATGAAGCGTCAGCTAGAAAACATAAACAAAATAATAGTAAAACTGTATGTATATATAGAAATATATATATATTACAAATACAGAACACAGTTATTAGACTAACTATCTCTGATATACTGATATATTCACCAGGCTCGAACACAAAAAGAACCAGGTTACCACCTCCTTGCGATATATATATATATATATATATATATATATATATATATATATATATATATATATATATATATATATATATATATACATATATATGTCTTCATATAAATGAAACTTCTCAGGAGCACGGTGTTTTAGCTCCGTAAATATACATGCACTACCAAATTTTCTCTAATCATGATGACAGTCGTTATAACTACACTTTATTCTTACATACACTCGCATACAGAGTGTGCACAGAGAACATCACACTCACACACTGAGCTCACAGATACAGAAAGCCACCAAACCATTGGACAAACACACACAAACAGTTACTCGATTATGTTATATACAACCCAAAATACATATATGTATACATCAACATACTCAAACACCTGCATGACTTCACTTATATATATATATACACACTAGTTTATTCATCAGTTCCAGCATACACAAATATATAATGTAATCTCGATTTGACATTAATGTTGAAACACGTGTCATAGTGTTCTGTTCAGACTAATACAAAGTGTGTTTGAAATACAACTTACGTTCTTTGGAGACTGCATCTGTTCGAATATCTGGCTCAGAGACAAATTTCTCTACAGGAGAAATAACTGAAAAAAATACGGAAGAAAAAAATAGTAATGCTAGAAGGCTTTCTTGGGAAGAGTTTGTTGTCAATTTGAGGAAATGGTAGAATAAGGCGTCGTATTTTAAATTAGCTAGAACCATTTATTTATATATTGTGTGTCTGTAATTATGAGACAAATATGGAGGTTTCCATCTGGGCCTAAAGCACAAACATATGATGGTATAGCCAAATATGTAGTGCAATGGCTGATCTAGGGGATACGAGGATGAGGTGTATGAACAACGAAGAAAGACATGAAATAGTGAAGAAGTATCGGAGGCAATTTTGTTAAAGATGAGAACTCTGATCTGTGACATAATTCCATCTACCGCAAGGTATCTAGTGCAAAATTCATCTCCTATTTTTAACCAGATATAATGTCCTTCTTTCATAGCTAACACTGAGAATGGCCTGAACAAGTGTATCTTTACTTTTGACTTCATTGTAAGGTCTCTGAGTTTCGAGGTGAATAAAATGTTTATCCTTGATTATGTTAGGGAGTATGTAATATAATATTCTAGGCTGAATTAACTAGTTATAAATATACTGATCTAAACATAAATAAGTTCCTGAATAATGAATAGATAATATTTAAATTATAATTTACTATTTTCAGAACGTGAGGTCTTGAATGTTGCACTTCGAGGAGACAAATATGAAGCGTCAGCTAGAAAACATAAACAAAATAATAGTAAAACTGTATGTATATATATAAATATATATTAAAAATACAGAAAACAGTTATTAGATTAATTATCTCAGATATACTGATAAATTCACCAGGTTCGAACACAAAAAGAACCAAGTTACCACCTCCTTGCCATATATATATATATATATATATATATATACTTAGGTTAATAGGAGTTAGGTATTGTATATCCGTGTCCCATTAAGATATTGGCAGCATAATAATTAGCTCTATGCTTTGGAGCAGAGCCGTATATATGTATTGAAAACCATACTCCATAATATTGAATCAAGTGATTGATTTGTGCGACCAAAATAACACCACACACATATTGAACTAGGAATATTGGATCCTCCGTCAATGTCCGGGTGAGCAAAAATAGATTTCTATCTGCATTGGAATTTACGAACTTGTGCATCTGCTGTGGTGTCAAAAACAAACGCGCCCGACCACACAGATAAACAATGGACCACGCCACGTGGCTTGAACCCTTAAGTGAATTCAAGGTTCTGCAACTCTGATACACAGATTATTTATTACTAAGATGTATTAACTCAACATAACTATTATCATCTTATATTCTCTCAACTAATCACACTTGATCATATTTCTCTATCCCGTTTTCTCCTCCCATAGTTATTATATTTTTATTATTATTTGAATAAGTCGGGTTTTTTTACATTGTGTTTTCCCGTCCATATATTCGCTTATATTTCTTTATACATTCTCTATATATTTTCTTATCTTTATTTTTTTATCTTTATTATTTCCACTTTTATCCTCCTTTATATTTTACCTTATTCTTACTTTTATACCTTATTATAGTGTAATCTTCCCCATGCCTTATTATACACTATTAATTATAGATTATTATTATTACTCTTTCTCCATTTCTGATTTCCTCATGTACTTTCTCCTCCGCTATATATATATATATATATATATATATATATATATATATATATATATATATATATATATACATATATATATATATATATACATATATACATATATATATACATATATATATATATATATATATATACATATATATACATATATATATATATACATATATATATATATACATATATATATATATATATATATATATATATACATATATATATATATATATATATATATATATATATACATACATATATATATATATATATATATATACATACATATATATATATATATATATATATATACATACATATATATATATATATTGTATGCCCTTTGTGTTTGTGTAGCCTCTGCGCACCCTCTGCACCATACTATCGACGCCACCCCATATATGGTTCAGCTAACCACCCGACTCCCGGGAATGAATATGACCGCAGCTAGTAAACAAGGACCCACACCCCACCCTCCCGCACCAAAATTAGACTTATCGTCCCCTACTTTTGCTCTTTACTCTCTTTACTCTTTGTTTTTGAATGTTTGGTTGGTAGAGTACATAACACCAATCAAACCCCTGTTATAGCTCTGACGAATCCTACGGTTACGTAAGGAAGAAATATTGTAAGCTAATAAAAATCGGTTGATGTTGTAGACGCTCTTGTGTTCTTTTTCATATATATATATATATATATATATATATATATATATATGTATTTATATAAATGAAACCTTTCAGGACCACGGTGTGTAAGCTCCGTAAATATACACTTACTACCATATTTTCTCTAATCATGATTACAGTCGTTATAACTAAACTTTATTCTTACATACACTCGCATACAGAGTGTGCAAGGAGAACTTTACATTCAAACACGCACACACAGGTCTCACACACTAAAAAAAGCCCCCAAACCAACAGATAAGCCCACACAAACAGTTACGCGATAATGTTATAAACAACCCAATATACATATATATATAAATATACATCAATATACGCAAAACACCAGCATGACTTCACTTAGATATATATACACACTATTTTATTCATCAGTTCTAGCATACACAAATATATAATATAATCTCGATTTTACATTTATGTTGAAACACGTGTCATATTTTTCAGTTCAGACTGATACAAAGTGTGTTTGAAATACAACTTACGGTTTTTGGAGACAGCATCTCTTTGCATGCCTGGCTCAGAGACAAATTTCTCTACAGGAGAAATAACTAGAAAAAAATACGGAAGAAAATAATCGTAATGCTAGAAGGCTTTTTGGGAAGAGTTTGTTGTCAATTTGAAGAAATGGTAGAATAAGACGTCGTATATTAATTTAGTTAGAACCATTTAGTCATATATTGTGTGTCTGTAATTATGAGACAAATATGGAGGTTACCATCTGGGCCTAAATCGCAAACATAGGGAATACGAGGATGAGGTGTATGAACAACGAAGAAAGATCTGAAATAGTGAAGAAGTATCGGAGGCAATTTTGTTAAATATGAGAACTCTGATCTGTGAGATAATTCCATCTTCCGCAATGTATCTAGTGCAACATTCATCTTCTCTTTTTATCCAGATATAATGTCATTCTTTCATAGCTAACTCTGATGATGGCCTGAAAAAGAGTATCGTTACTTTTGACCTCATTGTAAGGTCTCTGAGGTTCGAGTTGAATAAAATGTTTATCCTTGATTATGTTAGGGAGTTTGTAATATAATATTCTAGCCTGAATTAACTAGTTATAAATATACTGAGCAAATCATAAATAAGTTTTTGAATGATGAATAGATTTTTTAAAAAATTATAACTTACTATTTTCAGAACGTGGGGTCTTAAATGTTGCACTTCGAGGAGACAAATATGAAGCGTCAGCTAGAAAACATAGACAAAATAATAGTAAAACTGTATGTATATATAGAAATATATATTAAAAATACAGAAAACAGTTATTAGATTAATTATCTCTGATATACTGATAAATTCAGCAGATTCGAACACAAAAAAGAATCAAGTTACCACCTCCTTGCCATATATATATATATATATATATATATATATATATATATATATATATATATATATATATATATACATATATACATATATAGAAATTACATTAATCAGAGTTCAGTTTAAATCATTTATTTGGTTACAATTGTTTCCTCCAAACCGAGCTATGGATTCTTCGGAGCAGCTATTTAGTGATTTTTACATAATTGACCACCTTTTCAACACAGGAGACATATAAAAACATATGTATATATTGACCCACAGTGAGTTGACATCCATCATAATAATATAATAATATGACAATTTACATACATTTATATTAAAGGACAAAATTAAAGTTAAAATAAAAATAAAAATAAATAAAAATAAAAATAAAACATTGGCAGTTTATGAAGATAAAGCAAGAGGAAAGTTTAGAGTAGTCAGTGTACGAAACAGTCTCACGTGTGGTATGCACGCGTGTCTTATTTATACAGTTTTATATTGCGGCAGATTGATACATGTAAAACAAGCAGATAAAGCAGGCAATCAATAGCATCATGGGGTCTGTATTGTTAAAGAATTTTTCTCACACACCTGTACGATATATACGTGTAAGCCCGTTTGTAGAGAAACACCAAAAATATAACAAATGTAACAAATGAGAAGCTAAACAGCACCACTGTCCACCACTGTATTTATACATATATATGTATATATATGTATAAATACATATATATACATATATAATATATATGCAATAAGAAACACAGTAAACCGTGTGTCTAATATTACATGGGTTGAAAAACCACATTTGTTTGAAATAGATAACCAAGAAGCAGACAGAATGATAAAATAAAAATATATTATTATACAAACCGCCTCAATAACCATTATATCTCTCGGACAGATTATCCCTAATCTGTTTCGCCCTGAGTGTGTTTGGAACAGATAATCCTTGGGCATCATCAGCGAGAGAATCTGATTAAATGCGACAAACACTATGTACCAACGTTCACACAGAAAGATGAAATGTATCACCTCGTGCGCCGCTAGTCAAACGTGGTAAGCGTGTATTGAACAGAAACAACAGTCCAACACACACAACTTAATAAGCTCGACTTGTGAGGGAGCAGAAATATAAATGAAAATTAGAGTTAACACTCGAAATGAAACCCTGTAAGTATTAAGCTCCAAGTATAAATTACTGAGCCGATTAATAATATATATGCTTCTTGGTTAAATATTTCAAACAAATGTGGTTTTTCAACCCTTGTAATATTAGACACACGGTTTACTCTGTTTCTTACTGCATATATATTATTAATCGGCTCAGTATTTTATACTTGGAGCTTAATAGTTACAGGGTTTCAATTGGAGTTTTAACTCTAATTTTCATTTATATTTCTGCTCCCTCACAAGTCGAGCTTATTAAGTTGTGTGTGTTGGACTGTTGTTTCTGTTCAATACACACTTACAACGTTTGACTAGAGGCGCACGAGGTGATAAATTTCATCTTTCTGTGTGAACGTTGGTACATAGTGTTTGTCGCATTTAATCAGATTATGTCGCTGATGATGCCCAAGGATTATCTGTTCCAAACACACTCAGGGCGAAACAGATTAGGGATAATCTGTCCGAGAGATATAATGGTTATTGAGGCGGTTTGTATAATAATATATTTTTATTTTATCATTCTGTCCGCTTGGTTAAATATTTCAAACAAATGTGGTTTTTCAACCCTTGTAATATTAGACACACGGTTTACTGTATTTCTTACTGCATATACATTATTAATCGGCTCAGTATTTTATACTTGGAGCTTAATAGTTACAGCGTTTCAATTGGAGTTTTAACTCTAATTATCATTTATATACATATATATGTATTTATATAAATGGAACTTTTCATTTTCAGGACCACGGCGTCTTAGCTCCGTAATTATACATCTACTACCAAATTTTCCTAATCATGATTACAATCGTGATAACTAAACTTTATTCTTACATACAAACGCTTACAGAGTGTGCACAGAGGACATCACACTCACACACGCACACACTGGACTCACTGATACAGAAAGCCACCAAACCAATGGACAAACACACACAAACAGTTACTCGATAATGTTATATACAACCCAAAATACATATATGTATACATCAACATACGCAAAACACCGGCATGACTTCACTTATGTATATATATATACACACTATTTTATTAATCAGTTCCAGCATATAAAACAAAATAATAGTAACACTGTATGTATATATAGAAATATATATTACAAATACAGAACACATTTATTAGACTAAATATCTCTGATATACTGATAAATAGACCAGGTTCGAACACAAACAGAACCAATTTACCACGTCCTTGCCATATATATATATATATATATATATATATGTGTATATATATATATGTATTAATATAAATGAAAACGTTTAGGATCACTGAGTCTTAGCTCCATAAATATAAATTTACTACCAAATTTTCTCTAATCATGATGACAGTCGTTATAACTAACATTTATTGTTACATACACACGCATACAGAGTGTGCACAGACAACCTCACACTCACACACGCACACACTGGGCTCACAGACTCAAAAAGCCACCAAACCAATAGACAAACACACACAAACAGATACTCGATAATGTTATATACAACACAAAGTACATATATGATTACATCAACATACGCAAAACACCAGCATGACTTCACGTATATATATATATATGTACACACTATTTTATTCATCAGCTCCAGCATACACAATATATAGGTTTTCATGTTTACAAATATATAATTTAATCTCGATTTGACATTAATGTTAAAATACGTGTCATAATTTTCTGTACAGACTAATAGAAAGTGTGTTTGAAATACCACTTACGTTTTTTGGAGACAGCATCTCCATGTATGCTTGACTCAGAGATAATGTTCTCTACAGAAGACATAACTGGAAAAAAATACGGAAGAATATAATAGGAAAGCTACAAGGTTTTCTTGGAAGAGTTTGTTGTCAATGTTTAAGAAACGGTAGAATAACGTGTCGAATTTTAAATTAGCTAGAACATTTTAGTTATATATGTGGTGTCTGGTATTATAGGGACAAATATTGTAGTTTCCCACTGGACCTAATGTACAAATAGATATGATGGTATAAGCAAATATGTAGAGCAATGGCTGATCTAGGGGATACGGGGATGAGGTGTATGAACAACGACGGAAGACCAGAAGTAGTGAAGAAGTGTCGGAGTCAACTTTGTTATATCTGAGAACACTGACGTCTGAGATAATTCCATCTACCACAGTGTATCTAGTGCAACATTCATCTTCTCTTTTTAATCAGATATAATGTCATTCTTTCATAGCTAACTCTGATAATGGCTTGAAAAAGTGTAACTTTACTTTTGACCTCATTGTAAGGTCAATGAGGATCGAGGTCAATAAAATGTTTATCCGGGGTTATGTTAGAGTTTGTAATATAATATTCTTGACTGAAATAAGTAGATATACATTTAATGATCCAAACAAAAAAGTTTCTGAATAATGAATAGATAATTTTTAAATTATAACTTACTAATTTCAGAAAGTTTGGTCTTGAGTTTTGCAGTTCGAGGAGACAAATCTGAAGTGTCAGCTAGAAAACACACAAAATAATAGTAAAACTGTATGTATGTATACAAATATATATTACAAATTCAAAAAACAATTAGTATAAACATTATCACTGATATACTGATAAATACACCAGGTCCGGACACAAACCGAACCAAGTTTCCATGTCCTTGTCATGACCTGAAATATTGAAGAAGTATCGGAGGCAATGTTGTTAATGATGAGAACTCTGATCTGTGAGATAATTCATCTTCTCTTTTTAACCAGATATAATGTCATTCATTCATAGCTAATACTGATAATGGCTTGAAAAAATGTATCTTTACTTTTGACCTCATTGTAAGATCTCTGAAGTTCAAGGTGAATAACATGTTTATCCTTGATTATGTTAGGGCGTTTGTAATATAATATTCTTGACTGAATTAACTAGTTATAAATTTACAAAACATAAATAAGTTTCTGAATAATGAATAGATATTTTATAAATTATAACATACTATTTTCCGAACGAGGGCTCTTGAATGTTGCACCTCGAAGATACAAATGTGAAGCGTCATCTAGAAAACATAAAGAAAATAATAGTAACATTGTATGTATATATAGAAATATATATTACAAATACAGAAAACATTTATTAGACTAAATATCTCTGATATACTGATAAATACACCTGGTACGAACACAAACAGAACCAAGTTACCACGTCCTTGCCATATATATATATATATATATATATATATATATATATATATATATATATATATATATATATATATATATATATATATATATATACGTGTGTATACATATATATGTATTTATATAAATGAAAACGTTTAGGATCACAGAGTCTTAGCTCCATAAATATAAATTTACTACCAAATTTTCTCTAATCATGATGACAGTCGTTATAACTAACATTTATTGTTTCATACACACGCATACAGAGTGTGCACAGACAATCTCACACTCACACACGCACACACTGGTCTCACAGACTCAAAAAGCCACCAAACCAATAGACAAACACACACAAACAGATACTCGATAATGTTATATACAACACAAAGTACATATATGATTACATCAACATACGCAAAACACCAGCATGACTTCACGTATATATATATATATATACACACTATTTTATTCATCAGCTCCAGCATACACAATATATAGGTTTTCATGTTTACAAATATATAATGTAATCTCGATTTGACATTAATGTTGAAATACGTTTCATAATTTTCTGTACAGACTAATAGAAAGTGGGTTTGAAATACAACTTACGTTTTTTGGAGACTGCATCTCTATATATGCTTGACTCAGAGATAATGTTCTCTACAGAAGACATAACTGGAAAAAAATACGGAAGAATATAATAGTGTAGCTACAAGGTTTTCTTGGAAGAGTTTGTTGTCAATTTTTAAGAAACGGTAGAATAACGTGTCGAATTTTAAATTAGCTAGAACATTTTAGTTATATATGTGGTGTCTGGTATTATGGGACAAATATTGTAGTTTTCCACTGGACCTAATGTACAAATAGATATGTTGGTATAAGCAAATATGTAGAGCAATGGCTGATCTAGGGGATACGGGGATGAGGTATATGAACAACGACGGAAGACCAGAAGTAGTGAAGAAGTGTCGGAGTCAACTTTGTTATATCTGAGAACACTGACGTCTGAGATAATTCCATCTACCACAGTGTATCTAGTGCAACATTCATCTTCTCTTTTTAATCAGATATAATGTCATTCTTTCATAGCTAACTCTGATAATGGCTTGAAAAGTGTAACTTTACTTTTGACCTCATTGTAAGGTCAATGAGGATCGAGGTCAACAAAATGTTTATCCGGGGTTATGTTAGAGTTTGTAATATAATATTCTTGACTGAAATAAGTAGTTATAAATTTACTGATCCAAACAAAAAAGTTTCTGAATAATGAATAGATAATTTTTAAATTATAACTTACTAATTTCAGAAAGTTTGGTCTTTAGTTTTGCAGTTCGAGGAGACAAATCTGAAGTGTCAGCTAGAAAACACACAAAATAATAGTAAAACTGTATGTATGTATACAAATATATATTACAAATTCAAAAAACAATTATTATACACATTATCACTGATATACTGATAAATACACCAGGTCCGGACACAAACCGAACCAAGTTTCCATGTCCTTGTCATGACCTGAAATATTGAAGAAGTATCGGAGGCAATTTTGTTAATGATGAGAACTCTGATCTGTGAGATAATTCTCTTCTCTTTTTAACCAGATATAATGTCATTCATTCATAGCTAATACTGATAATGGCTTGAAAAAATGTATCTTTACTTTTGACCTCATTGTAAGATCTCTGAAGTTCAAGGTGAATAAAATGTTTATCCTTGATTATGTTAGGGCGTTTGTAATATCATATTCTTGACTGAATTAACTAGTTATAAATTTACAAAACATAAATAAGTTTCTGAATAATGAATAGATATTTTTTAAATTATAACATACTATTTTCCGAACGAGGGCTCTTGAATGTTGCACCTCGAAGATACAAATGTGAAGCGTCAGCTAGAAAACATAAACAAAATAATAGTAACACTGTATGTATATATAGAAATATATATTACAAGTACAGAACACATTTATTAGACTAAATATCTCTGATATACTGATAAATACACCAGGTTCGAACACAAACAGAACCAAGTTACCACGTCCTTGCCATATATATATATATATATATATATATATATATATATATATATATATATATATATATATATATGTATACATATATATGTATTTATATAAATGAAAACGTTTAGGATCACAGAGTCTTAGCTCCATAAATATAAATTTACTACCAAATTTTCTCTAATCATGATGACAGTCGTAATAGCTAACATTTATTGTTACATACACACGCATACAGAGGGTGCACAGACAACCTCACACTCACACACGCACACACTAGTCTCACAGACTCAAAAAGCCACCAAATCAATAGACACACACACACAAACAGATACTCGATAATGTTATATACAACACAAAGTCATATATGATTACATCAACATACGCAAAACACCAGCATGACTTCACGTATATATATATATATATATATACACACTATTTTATTCATCAGCTCCAGCATACACAATATATAGGTTTTCATGTTTACAAATATATAATGTAATCTCGATTTGACATTAATGTTGAAACACGTGTCATAGTGTTCTGTACAGACTATATAGAAAGTGGGTTTGAAATACCACTTACGTTTTTTGGAGACAGAATCTCTATGTTTGCTTGACTCAGAGATAATGTTCTCTACAGGAGACATAACTGGAAAAAAATACGGAAGAATATAATAGGAAAGCTACAAGGTTTTCTTGGGAAGAGTTTGTTGTCAATTTTTAAGAAACGATAGTATAACGTGTCGAATTTTAAGTTAGCTAAAACAATTTAGTTATATAAGCGGTGTCTGGTATTATGAGACAAATAATGTAGTTTCCCACTGGACCTAATGTACAAATAGATATGATGGTATAAGCAATATGTAGAGCAATGGCTGATCTAGGGGATACGGGGATGAGGTGTATGAAGAACGATGTAAGACCAGAAATAGAGAAGAAGTGTCAGAGTCAAATAAGTTATATCTGAGAACACTGATGTCTGAGATAATTCCATCTACCGCAATGTATCTAGTGCAACATTCATCTTCTCTTTTTAACCAGATATAATGTCATTCTTTCATAGCTAACTCTGATAATGGCTTGAAAAAGTGTATCTTTACTTTTGACCTCATTGTAAGGTCTCTGAGGTTCGAGGTCAATAAAATGTTTATCCTTGATTATGTTAGGGAGTCTGTAATATAATACTCTTGACTGAAATACGTAGTTATAAATTTACTGATCAAAACATAAATAAGTTTCTGAATAATGAATAGATAATTTTTAATTTATAACTTACTATTTTCAGAAAGTTTGGTCCTGAGTTTTGCAGTTCGAGGAGACAAATCTGAAGTGTCAGCTAGAAAACACACAAAATAATAGTAAAACTGTATGTATGTAAACAAATATATATTACAAATTCAAAAAACAATTATTATAAACATTATCACTGATATACTGATACGGACACAAACAGAACCAAGTTTCCATGTCCTTGTCATGACCTGAAATATTGAAGAAGTATCGGAGGCAATTTTGTTAAAGATGAGAACTCTGATCTGTGAGATAATTCTCTTCTCTTTTTAACCAGATATAATGTCATTCTTTCATAGCTAATACTGATAATGGCCTGAAAAAATGTATCTTTACTTTTGACCTCATTGAAAGGTCTCTGAAGTTCGAGGTGAATAAAATGTTTATCATTGATTATGTTAGGGAGTTTGTAATATAATATTCTTGACTGAATTAACTAGTTATACATTTACAAAATATAAGTAAGTTTCTGAATAATGAATAGATATTTTTTAAATTATAACATACTATTTTCGGAACGTGGGGTCTTGAATGTTGCACTTCGAAGATACAAATATGAAGCGTCAGCTAGAAAACATAAACAAAATAATAGTAACACTGTATGTATATATAGAAATATTTATTACAAATTCAGAATATATTTATTAGACTAAATATCTCTGATATACTGATAAATACACCAGGTTCGAACACAACAGGAACCAAGGTACAACGTCCTTGCCATATATATATATATATATATATATATATATATATATATATATATATATCATTTCACATTGCTCCAGTTTACTCAGCTGTAGAAATGAGATGATAAGGGCTGGGGTCCCTATCATTCCACTGCAAAGTGGTCGTGGAGGTGCTACGGCAAAAAAGCACCCAGCACTCACTGTAAATGAGTTTGGTGTTAGGAAGGGCATCCAGCTGTAGAAATCAACCCAGAATCAGTTCCCGTCCCACCCTTGCAAGCAGGGGAAAAGCGGACGTAAAATGAAATGATGATGAAAAAATGATGATGTATACATATATATGTATTTATATAAATGAAAACTTTTGTGATCACAGAGTCTTAGTTCCGTAAATATACATTTACTACCAAATTTTCCCTAATAATGATGACAGTCGTTATAACTAACATGTATTGTTACATACACACTCATACAGAGTGTGCACAGAGAACCTAACACTCACACACGCACACAATGTGCTCACAGACTCAAAAAGCCACCAAACAGATACTCGATAATGTTATATACAACACAAAATACATATATGTTTATATCAACATACGCAAAACACCAGCATGACTTCACTTATATATATATACCGCAGTGTATCTAGTGGAACATTCATCTTCTCTTTTTAACCAGATATAATGTCATTCTTTCATAGCTAACTCTGATAATGGCCTGAAAAAGTGTAACTTTACATTTGACCTCATTGTAAGGTCAATGAGGATCGAGGTCAATAAAATGTTTATCCTTGATTATGTTAGGGTGTTTGACAGAAATAAGTAGTTATAAATTTACTGATCAAAACATAAATAAGTTTCTGAATAATGAATAGATAATTTTTAAATTATAACTTACTATTTTCAGAAAGTTTGGTCTTAAGTTTTGCAGTTCGAGGAGACAAATCTGAAGTGTCAGCTAGAAAACACACAAAATAATATATATAATATATATAATATAATATATATAATATTCTTGACAGAAATACGTAGTTATAAATTTACTGATCAAAACATAAATAAGTTTCTGAATAATAAATAGATAATTTTTAATTTATAACTTACTATTTTCAGAAAGTTTGGTCCTGAGTTTTGCAGTTCGAGGAGACAAATCTGAAGTGTCAGCTAGAAAACACACAAAATAATAGTAAAACTGTATGTATGTATACAAATATATATTACAAATTCAAAAAACAATTATTATACACATTATCACTGATATACTGATAAATACACCAGGTCCGGACACAAACCGAACCAAGTTTCCATGTCCTTGTCATGACCTGAAATATTGAAGAAGTATCGGGGGCAATTTTGTTAATGATGAGAACTCTGACTGTGAGATAATTCATCTTCTCTTTTTAACCGGATATAATGTCATTCTTTCATAGCTAATACTGATAATGGCCTGAAAAAATGTATCTTTACTTTTGACCTCATTGTAAGGTCTCTGAAGTTCAAGGTGAATAAAATGTTTATCCTTGATTATGTTAGGGCGTTTGTAATATAATATTCTTGACTGAATTAACTAGTTATAAATTTACAAAACATAAATAAGTTTCTGAATAATGAATAGATATTTTATAAATTATAACATACTATTTTCCGAACGAGGGCTCTTGAATGTTGCACCTCGAAGATACAAATGTGAAGCGTCATCTAGAAAACATAAAGAAAATAATAGTAACACTGTATGTATATATAGATATATATATTACAAATACAGAAAACATTTATTAGACTAAATATCTCTGATATACTGATAAATACACCAGGTTCGAACACAAACAGAACCAAGTTACCACGTCCTTGCCATATATATATATATATATATATATATATATATATATATATATATATATATATATATATATATATATATATATATATATGTATACATATATATGTATTTATATAAATGAAAACGTTTAGGATCACAGAGTCTTAGCTCCATAAATATAAATTTACTACCAAATTTTCTCTAATCATGATGACAGTCGTAATAACTAACATTTATTGTTACATACACACGCATACAGAGTGTGCACAGACAACCTCACACTCACACACGCACACACTAGTCTCACAGACTCAAAAAGCCACCAAATCAATAGACAAACACACACAAACAGATACTCGATAATGTTATATACAACACAAAGTACATATATGATTACATCAACATACGCAAAACACCAGCATGACTTCACGTATATATATATATATATATATACACACTATTTTATTCATCAGCTCCAGCATACACAATATATAGGTGTTCATGTTTACAAATATATAATGTAATCTCGATTTGACATTAATGTTGAAACACGTGTCATAATTTTCTGTACAGACTATATAGAAAGTGGGTTTGAAATACCACTTACGTTTTTTGGAGACAGAATCTCTATGTTTGCTTGACTCAGAGATAATGTTCTCTACAGGAGACATAACTGGAAAAAAATACGGAAGAATATAATAGGAAAGCTACAAGGTTTTCTTGGGAAGAGTTTGTTGTCAATTTTTAAGAAACGATAGTATAACGTGTCGAATTTTAAGTTAGCTAAAACAATTTAGTTATATAAGCGGTGTCTGGTATTATGAGACAAATAATGTAGTTTCCCACTGGACCTAATGTACAAATAGATATGATGGTATAAGCAATATGTAGAGCAATGGCTGATCTAGGGGATACGGGGATGAGGTGTATGAAGAACGATGTAAGACCAGAAATAGAGAAGAAGTTTCAGAGTCAAATAAGTTATATCTGAGAACACTGATGTCTGAGATAATTCCATCTACCGCAATGTATCTAGTGCAACATTCATCTTCTCTTTTTAATCAGATAAAATGTCATTCTTTCATAGCTAACTCTGATAATGGCTTGAAAAAGTGTATCTTTACTTTTGACCTCATTGTAAGGTCTCTGAGGTTCGAGGTCAATAAAATGTTTATCCTTGATTATGTTAGGGAGTCTGTAATATAATATTCTTGACTGAAATACGTAGTTATAAATTTACTGATCAAAACATAAATAAGTTTCTGAATAATGAATAGATAATTTTTAATTTATAACTTACTATTTTCAGAAAGTTTGGTCCTGAGTTTTGCAGTTCGAGGAGACAAATCTGAAGTGTCAGCTAGAAAACACACAAAATAATAGTAAAACTGTATGTATGTAAACAAATATATATTACAAATTCAAAAAACAATTATTATACACATTATCACTGATATACTGATACGGACACAAACAGAACCAAGTTTCCATGTCCTTGTCATGACCTGAAATATTGAAGAAGTATCGGAGGCAATTTTGTTAAAGATGAGAACTCTGATCTGTGAGATAATTCTCTTCTCTTTTTAACCAGATATAATGTCATTCTTTCATAGCTAATACTGATAATGGCCTGAAAAAATGTATCTTTACTTTTGACCTCATTGAAAGGTCTCTGAAGTTCGAGGTGAATAAAATGTTTATCATTGATTATGTTAGGGAGTTTGTAATATAATATTCTTGACTGAATTAACTAGTTATAAATTTACAAAATATAAGTAAGTTTCTGAATAATGAATAGATATTTTTTAAATTATAACTTACTATTTTCGGAACGTGGGGTCTTGAGTGTTGCACTTCGAAGATACAAATATGAAGCGTCAGCTAGAAAACATAAACAAAATAATAGTAACACTGTATGTATATATAGAAATATTTATTACAAATACAGAATATATTTATTAGACTAAATATCTCTGATATACTGATAAATACACCAGGTTCGAACACAACAAGAACCAAGGTACAACGTCCTTGCCATATATATATATATATATATATATATATATATATATATCATTTCACATTGCTCCAGTTTACTCAGCTGTAGAAATGAGATGATAAGGGCTGGGGTCCCTATCATTCCACTGCAAAGTGGTCGTGGAGGTGCTACGGCAAAAAAGCACCCAGCACTCACTGTAAATGAGGTTGGTGTTAGGAAGGGCATCCAGCTGTAGAAATCAACCCAGAATCAGTTCCCGTCCCACCCTTGCAAGCAGGGGAAAAGCGGACGTAAAATGAAATGATGATGAAAAAATGATGATGTATACATATATATGTATTTATATAAATGAAAACTTTTGTGATCACAGAGTCTTAGTTCCGTAAATATACATTTACTACCAAATTTTCCCTAATAATGATGACAGTCGTTATAACTAACATGTATTGTTACATACACACGCATACAGAGTGTACACAGAGAACCTAACACTCACACACGCACACAATGTGCTCACAGACTCAAAAAGCCACCAAACAGATACTCGATAATGTTATATACAACACAAAATACATATATGTTTATATCAACATACGCAAAACACCAGCATGACTTCACTTATATATATATACCGCAGTGTATCTAGTGGAACATTCATCTTCTCTTTTTAACCAGATATAATGTCATTCTTTCATAGCTAACTCTGATAATGGCCTGAAAAAGTGTAACTTTACATTTGACCTCATTGTAAGGTCAATGAGGATCGAGGTCAATAAAATGTTTATCCTTGATTATGTTAGGGAGTTTGACAGAAATAAGTAGTTATAAATTTACTGATCAAAACATACATAAGTTTCTGAATAATGAATAGATAATTTTTAAATTATAACTTACTATTTTCAGAAAGTTTGGTCTTAAGTTTTGCAGTTCGAGGAGACAAATCTGAAGTGTCAGCTAGAAAACACACAAAATAATATATATAATATATATAATATAATATATATAATATTCTTGACAGAAATACGTAGTTATAAATTTACTGATCAAAACATAAATAAGTTTCTGAATAATAAATAGATAATTTTTAATTTATAACTTACTATTTTCAGAAAGTTTGGTCCTGAGTTTTGCAGTTCGAGGAGACAAATCTGAAGTGTCAGCTAGAAAACACACAAAATAATAGTAAAACTGTATGTATGTATACAAATATATATTACAAATTCAAAAAACAATTATTATACACATTATCACTGATATACTGATAAATACACCAGGTCCGGACACAAACCGAACCAAGTTTCCATGTCCTTGTCATGACCTGAAATATTGAAGAAGTATCGGGGGCAATTTTGTTAATGATGAGAACTCTGACTGTGAGATAATTCATCTTCTCTTTTTAACCGGATATAATGTCATTCTTTCATAGCTAATACTGATAATGGCCTGAAAAAATGTATCTTTAATTTTGACCTCATTGTAAGGTCTCTGAAGTTCAAGGTGAATAAAATGTTTATCCTTGATTATGTTAGGGCGTTTGTAATATAATATTCTTGACTGAATTAACTAGTTATAAATTTACAAAACATAAATAAGTTTCTGAATAATGAATAGATATTTTATAAATTATAACATACTATTTTCCGAACGAGGGCTCTTGAATGTTGCACCTCGAAGATATAAATGTGAAGCGTCATCTAGAAAACATAAAGAAAATAATAGTAACACTGTATGTATATATAGAAATATATATTACAAATACAGAAAACATTTATTAGACTAAATATCTCTGATATACTGATAAATACACCAGGTTCGAACACAAACAGAACCAAGTTACCACGTCCTTGCCATATATATATATATATATATATATATATATATATATATATATATATATATATATATATATATATATATATATATATATATATATGTATACATATATATGTATTTATATAAATGAAAACGTTTAGGATCACAGAGTCTTAGCTCCATAAATATAAATTTACTACCAAATTTTCTCTAATCATGATGACAGTCGTAATAACTAACATTTATTGTTACATACACACGCATACAGAGTGTGCACAGACAACCTCACACTCACACACGCACACACTAGTCTCACAGACTCAAAAAGCCACCAAATCAATAGACAAACACACACAAACAGATACTCGATAATGTTATATACAACACAAAGTACATATATGATTACATCAACATACGCAAAACACCAGCATGACTTCACGTATATATATATATATATATACACACACTATTTTATTCATCAGCTCCAGCATACACAATATATAGGTTTTCATGTTTACAAATATATAATGTAATCTCGATTTGACATTAATGTTGAAACACGTGTCATAATTTTCTGTACAGACTATATAGAAAGTGGGTTTGAAATACCACTTACGTTTTTTGGAGACAGAATCTCTATGTTTGCTTGACTCAGAGATAATGTTCTCTACAGGAGACATAACTGGAAAAAAATACGGAAGAATATAATAGGAAAGCTACAAGGTTTTCTTGGGAAGAGTTTGTTGTCAATTTTTAAGAAACGATAGTATAACGTGTCGAATTTTAAGTTAGCTAAAACAATTTAGTTATATAAGCGGTGTCTGGTATTATGAGACAAATAATGTAGTTTCCCACTGGACCTAATGTACAAATAGATATGATGGTATAAGCAATATGTAGAGCAATGGCTGATCTAGGGGATACGGGGATGAGGTGTATGAAGAACGATGTAAGACCAGAAATAGAGAAGAAGTTTCAGAGTCAAATAAGTTATATCTGAGAACACTGATGTCTGAGATAATTCCATCTACCGCAATGTATCTAGTGCAACATTCATCTTCTCTTTTTAATCAGATAAAATGTCATTCTTTCATAGCTAACTCTGATAATGGCTTGAAAAAGTGTATCTTTACTTTTGACCTCATTGTAAGGTCTCTGAGGTTCGAGGTCAATAAAATGTTTATCCTTGATTATGTTAGGGAGTCTGTAATATAATATTCTTGACTGAAATACGTAGTTATAAATTTACTGATCAAAACATAAATAAGTTTCTGAATAATGAATAGATAATTTTTAATTTATAACTTACTATTTTCAGAAAGTTTGGTCCTGAGTTTTGCAGTTCGAGGAGACAAATCTGAAGTGTCAGCTAGAAAACACACAAAATAATAGTAAAACTGTATGTATGTAAACAAATATATATTACAAATTCAAAAAACAATTATTATACACATTATCACTGATATACTGATACGGACACAAACAGAACCAAGTTTCCATGTCCTTGTCATGACCTGAAATATTGAAGAAGTATCGGAGGCAATTTTGTTAAAGATGAGAACTCTGATCTGTGAGATAATTCTCTTCTCTTTTTAACCAGATATAATGTCATTCTTTCATAGCTAATACTGATAATGGCCTGAAAAAATGTATCTTTACTTTTGACCTCATTGAAAGGTCTCTGAAGTTCGAGGTGAATAAAATGTTTATCATTGATTATGTTAGGGAGTTTGTAATATAATATTCTTGACTGAATTAACTAGTTATAAATTTACAAAATATAAGTAAGTTTCTGAATAATGAATAGATATTTTTTAAATTATAACTTACTATTTTCGGAACGTGGGGTCTTGAGTGTTGCACTTCGAAGATACAAATATGAAGCGTCAGCTAGAAAACATAAACAAAATAATAGTAACACTGTATGTATATATAGAAATATTTATTACAAATACAGAATATATTTATTAGACTAAATATCTCTGATATACTGATAAATACACCAGGTTCGAACACAACAAGAACCAAGGTACAACGTCCTTGCCATATATATATATATATATATATATATATATATATATATATATATATATATATATATATATCATTTCACATTGCTCCAGTTTACTCAGCTGTAGAAATGAGATGATAAGGGCTGGGGTCCCTATCATTCCACTGCAAAGTGGTTGTGGAGGTGCTACGGCAAAAAAGCACCCAGCACTCACTGTAAATGAGGTTGGTGTTAGGAAGGGCATCCAGCTGTAGAAATCAACCCAGAATCAGTTCCCGTCCCACCCTTGCAAGCAGGGGAAAAGCGGACGTAAAATGAAATGATGATGAAAAAATGATGATGTATACACATATATGTATTTATATAAATGAAAACTTTTGTGATCACAGAGTCTTAGTTCCGTAAATATACATTTACTACCAAATTTTCCCTAATAATGATGACAGTCGTTATAACTAACATGTATTGTTACATACACACGCATACAGAGTGTACACAGAGAACCTAACACTCACACACGCACACAATGTGCTCACAGACTCAAAAAGCCACCAAACAGATACTCGATAATGTTATATACAACACAAAATACATATATGTTTATATCAACATACGCAAAACACCAGCATGACTTCACTTATATATATATATACCGCAGTGTATCTAGTGGAACATTCATCTTCTCTTTTTAACCAGATATAATGTCATTCTTTCATAGCTAACTCTGATAATGGCCTGAAAAAGTGTAACTTTACATTTGACCTCATTGTAAGGTCAATGAGGATCGAGGTCAATAAAATGTTTATCCTTGATTATGTTAGGGAGTTTGACAGAAATAAGTAGTTATAAATTTACTGATCAAAACATACATAAGTTTCTGAATAATGAATAGATAATTTTTAAATTATAACTTACTATTTTCAGAAAGTTTGGTCTTAAGTTTTGCAGTTCGAGGAGACAAATCTGAAGTGTCAGCTAGAAAACACACAAAATAATATATATAATATATATAATATAATATATATAATATTCTTGACAGAAATACGTAGTTATAAATTTACTGATCAAAACATAAATAAGTTTCTGAATAATAAATAGATAATTTTTAATTTATAACTTACTATTTTCAGAAAGTTTGGTCCTGAGTTTTGCAGTTCGAGGAGACAAATCTGAAGTGTCAGCTAGAAAACACACAAAATAATAGTAAAACTGTATGTATGTATACAAATATATATTACAAATTCAAAAAACAATTATTATACACATTATCACTGATATACTGATAAATACACCAGGTCCGGACACAAACCGAACCAAGTTTCCATGTCCTTGTCATGACCTGAAATATTGAAGAAGTATCGGGGGCAATTTTGTTAATGATGAGAACTCTGACTGTGAGATAATTCATCTTCTCTTTTTAACCGGATATAATGTCATTCTTTCATAGCTAATACTGATAATGGCCTGAAAAAATGTATCTTTAATTTTGACCTCATTGTAAGGTCTCTGAAGTTCAAGGTGAATAAAATGTTTATCCTTGATTATGTTAGGGCGTTTGTAATATAATATTCTTGACTGAATTAACTAGTTATAAATTTACAAAACATAAATAAGTTTCTGAATAATGAATAGATATTTTATAAATTATAACATACTATTTTCCGAACGAGGGCTCTTGAATGTTGCACCTCGAAGATATAAATGTGAAGCGTCATCTAGAAAACATAAAGAAAATAATAGTAACACTGTATGTATATATAGAAATATATATTACAAATACAGAAAACATTTATTAGACTAAATATCTCTGATATACTGATAAATACACCAGGTTCGAACACAAACAGAACCAAGTTACCACGTCCTTGCCATATATATATATATACATATATATATATATATATATATATATATATGTATACATATATATGTATTTATATAAATGAAAACGTTTAGGATCACAGAGTCTTAGCTCCATAAATATAAATTTACTACCAAATTTTCTCTAATCATGATGACAGTCGTAATAACTAACATTTATTGTTACATACACACGCATACAGAGTGTGCACAGACAACCTCACACTCACACACGCACACACTAGTCTCACAGACTCAAAAAGCCACCAAATCAATAGACAAACACACACAAACAGATACTCGATAATGTTATATACAACACAAAGTACATATATGATTACATCAACATACGCAAAACACCAGCATGACTTCACGTATATATATATATATATATATACACACTATTTTATTCATCAGCTCCAGCATACACAATATATAGGTTTTCATGTTTACAAATATATAATGTAATCTCGATTTGACATTAATGTTGAAACACGTGTCATAATTTTCTGTACAGACTATATAGAAAGTGGGTTTGAAATACCACTTACGTTTTTTGGAGACAGAATCTCTATGTTTGCTTGACTCAGAGATAATGTTCTCTACAGGAGACATAACTGGAAAAAAATACGGAAGAATATAATAGGAAAGCTACAAGGTTTTCTTGGGAAGAGTTTGTTGTCAATTTTTAAGAAACGATAGTATAACGTGTCGAATTTTAAGTTAGCTAAAACAATTTAGTTATATAAGCGGTGTCTGGTATTATGAGACAAATAATGTAGTTTCCCACTGGACCTAATGTGCAAATAGATATGATGGTATAAGCAATATGTAGAGCAATGGCTGATCTAGGGGATACGGGGATGAGGTGTATGAAGAACGATGTAAGACCAGAAATAGAGAAGAAGTTTCAGAGTCAAATAAGTTATATCTGAGAACACTGATGTCTGAGATAATTCCATCTACCGCAATGTATCTAGTGCAACATTCATCTTCTCTTTTTAATCAGATATAATGTCATTCTTTCATAGCTAACTCTGATAATGGCTTGAAAAAGTGTATCTTTACTTTTGACCTCATTGTAAGGTCTCTGAGGTTCGAGGTCAATAAAATGTTTATCCTTGATTATGTTAGGGAGTCTGTAATATAATATTCTTGACTGAAATACGTAGTTATAAATTTACTGATCAAAACATAAATAAGTTTCTGAATAATGAATAGATAATTTTTAATTTATAACTTACTATTTTCAGAAAGTTTGGTCCTGAGTTTTGCAGTTCGAGGAGACAAATCTGAAGTGTCAGCTAGAAAACACACAAAATAATAGTAAAACTGTATGTATGTAAACAAATATATATTACAAATTCAAAAAACAATTATTATACACATTATCACTGATATACTGATACGGACACAAACAGAACCAAGTTTCCATGTCCTTGTCATGACCTGAAATATTGAAGAAGTATCGGAGGCAATTTTGTTAAAGATGAGAACTCTGATCTGTGAGATAATTCTCTTCTCTTTTTAACCAGATATAATGTCATTCTTTCATAGCTAATACTGATAATGGCCTGAAAAAATGTATCTTTACTTTTGACCTCATTGAAAGGTCTCTGAAGTTCGAGGTGAATAAAATGTTTATCATTGATTATGTTAGGGAGTTTGTAATATAATATTCTTGACTGAATTAACTAGTTATAAATTTACAAAATATAAGTAAGTTTCTGAATAATGAATAGATATTTTTTAAATTATAACTTACTATTTTCGGAACGTGGGGTCTTGAGTGTTGCACTTCGAAGATACAAATATGAAGCGTCAGCTAGAAAACATAAACAAAATAATAGTAACACTGTATGTATATATAGAAATATTTATTACAAATACAGAATATATTTATTAGACTAAATATCTCTGATATACTGATAAATACACCAGGTTCGAACACAACAAGAACCAAGGTACAACGTCCTTGCCATATATATATATATATATATATATATATATATATATATATATATATATATATATATATATATATATATATATATATATATATATCATTTCACATTGCTCCAGTTTACTCAGCTGTAGAAATGAGATGATAAGGGCTGGGGTCCCTATCATTCCACTGCAAAGTGGTCGTGGAGGTGCTACGGCAAAAAAGCACCCAGCACTCACTGTAAATGAGGTTGGTGTTAGGAAGGGCATCCAGCTGTAGAAATCAAGCCAGAATCAGTTCCCGTCCCACCCTTGCAAGCAGGGGAAAAGCGGACGTAAAATGAAATGATGATGAAAAAATGATGATGTATACATATATATGTATTTATATAAATGAAAACTTTTGTGATCACAGAGTCTTAGTTCCGTAAATATACATTTACTACCAAATTTTCCCTAATAATGATGACAGTCGTTATAACTAACATGTATTGTTACATACACACGCATACAGAGTGTGCACAGAGAACCTAACACTCACACACGCACACAATGTGCTCACAGACTCAAAAAGCCACCAAACAGATACTCGATAATGTTATATACAACACAAAATACATATATGTTTATATCAACATACGCAAAACACCAGCATGACTTCACTTATATATATATACCGCAGTGTATCTAGTGGAACATTCATCTTCTCTTTTTAACCAGATATAATGTCATTCTTTCATAGCTAACTCTGATAATGGCCTGAAAAAGTGTAACTTTACATTTGACCTCATTGTAAGGTCAATGAGGATCGAGGTCAATAAAATGTTTATCCTTGATTATGTTAGGGAGTTTGACAGAAATAAGTAGTTATAAATTTACTGATCAAAACATAAATAAGTTTCTGAATAATGAATAGATAATTTTTAAATTATAACTTACTATTTTCAGAAAGTTTGGTCTTAAGTTTTGCAGTTCGAGGAGACAAATCTGAAGTGTCAGCTAGAAAACACACAAAATAATATATATAATATATATAATATAATATATATAATATTCTTTACAGAAATACGTAGTTATAAATTTACTGATCAAAACATAAATAAGTTTCTGAATAATAAATAAATAATTTTTAATTTATAACTTACTATTTTCAGAAAGTTTGGTCCTGAGTTTTGCAGTTCGAGGAGACAAATCTGAAGTGTCAGCTAGAAAACACAAAATAATAGTAAAACTGTATGTATGTAAACAAATATATATTACAAATTCAAAAAACAATTATTATACACATTATCACTGATATACTGATAAATACACCAGGTCCGGACACAAACAGAACCAAGTTACAATGTCCTTGTCATGACCTGAAATATTGAAGAAGTATCGGAGGCAATTTTGTTAAAGAGGAGAGCTCTGATCTGTGAGATAATTCATCTTCTCTTTTTAACCAGATATAATGTCATTCTTTCATAGGTAATACTGATAATGGCCTGAACAAATGTATCTTTACTTTTGACCTCATTGAAAGGTCTGTGAAGTTCGAGCTGAATAAAATGTTTATCCTTGATTATGTTAGGGAGTTTGTAATATAATATTCTTGACTGAATTAACTAGTTATAAATTTACAAAATATAAATAAGTTTCTGAATAATGAATAGATATTTTTTAAATTATAACTTACTACTTTCGGAACGTGGGGTCTTGAATGTTGCACTTCGAAGATACAATTGTGAAGCGTCAGCTAGAAAACATAAACAAAATAATAGTAAAACTGCATGTATATATATAAATATATATTACAAATACAGAAAACATTTATTAGACTAATTATCTCTGATATACTGATAAATACACCTGGTTCGAACACAAAAAGAACCAAGTTACCACGTCCTTGCCATATATGTATATATATATATATATATATATATATATATATATATATATATATATACATATATATATATATGTATATATATATATGTATTTATATAAATGAAAAACTTTAGGATCACAGAGTCTTAGCTCCGTAAATATACATTTAGTAACACATTTTCTCTAATCATGATGACAGTCGTTATAACTTATATTTATTGTTACATACACACGCATACAGAGTGTGCACAGAGAACCTCACACGCACACACGAACACACTGGGCTCACACACTCAAAAAGCCCCCAAACCAATTTGACAAACACACACAAACAGATACTCGATAATGATATATACAACACAAAATACATATATGATTACCTCAACATACGCAAAACAACAGCATGACTTCACTTATATATATATACACACTATTATATTCGTCAGCTCCAGCATACACAATATATAGGTTTTCATGTTTACAAATATATAATGTAATCTCGATTTGACATTAATGTTGAAACACGTGTCATAATTTTCTGTACAGACTATGTAGAAAGTGGGTTTGAAATACCACTTACGTTTTTTGGAGACAGAATCTCTATGTTTGCTTGACTCAGAGATAATGTTCTCTACAGGAGACATAACTGGAAAAAAATACGGAAGAATATAATAGGAAAGCTACAAGGTTTTCTTGGGAAGAGTTTGTTGTCAATTTTTAAGAAACGATAGTATAACGTGTCGAATTTTAAGTTAGCTAGAACAATTTAGTTATATAAGCGGTGTCTGGTATTATGAGACAAATAATGTAGTTTCCTACTGGACGTAATGTACAAATAGATATGATGGTATGAGAAAATATGTAGAGCAATGGCTGATCTAGTGGATACGGGGATGAGGTGTGTGAAGAACGACGGTAGACCAGAAGCAGTGAAGAAGTGTCGGAGTCAACTTTGTTATATCTGAGAACACTGATGTCTGAGATAATTCCATCTACCGCAATGTATCTAGTGCAACATTCATCTTCTCCTTTTAACCTGATATAATGTCATTCTGTCATAGCTAATACTGATAATGGCCTGAAAAAATGTATCTTTACTTTTGACCTCATTGTCAGGTCTCTGAGGTTCGAGGTGAATAAAATGTTTATCCTTGATTATGTAAGGGAGTTTCAAATATAATATTCTTGACTGAATTATCTAGTTATAAACTTACTGATCAAAACATAAATAAGTTTCTGAATAATGAATAGATCATTTTTACATTATAACTTACTATTTTCAGAAAGTTTGGTCTTGAGTGTTGCACTTCGAGGAGACAAATATGAAGCGTCAGCTAGAATACATAAATAAAATAATAGTAAATACAGGAAACAGTTATTAGACACATTATCTCTGATATACTGACATATACACCCGGTCCGAACACACAAGGTGCGAAGTTTCCGCTGTCCCTGCCTTACATATATATATATATACATATATAAAATAGTATGGATATTCCTACAGGCACTATGTACATATAGAAATATGCATGGTATTTATAATATTTGTGGTTCGATGGTACTAATTTGAGATACCAGAGCTATAAAGATGAGCGGAACAAGTAATCATCAAACAATCTTTTAAATAAATTAAAAAACGATTTATATATTCACTTGTTCTATTGCCGTTGAAACCGTCGGTAACGGCCATAGAACAGGTGAATATTTAAATCGTTTTTTTAATTTATTTAAAAGATTGTTTGATGATTAATTGTTCCGCTTATTTTCATTTTTATATACATATATATGTATTTATATAAATGAAAACTTTCAGGACCAGGGCGTCTTAGCTCCGTAAATATACATTTACTACACAATGTTCTCTAATCATGATGACAGTGGTTATAACTAAACTTTATTCTAACATACACACGCATACAGAGTGTGCACAGAGAACCTCACACTCACACACGCACACACAGGGCTCACACACTCAAAAAGCCACCAAAGCAACGGACAAACACACACAAACAGTTACGCGATAATGTTATATACAACCCAATATACATATATGTATACACCAACATACGTAAATCACCAACATGACTTCACTTATATATTTACACACTATTTTATTCATCTGTTCCAGCAGACACATTATATAGGCTTTCATGTTTACCAATCTATAATGTAATCTCGATTTGACATTAATGTTGAAACACATGTCATAGTTTTCTGTACAGACTAATAGAAATTGTGTTTTAAATACAACTTACGTTGTTTGGCGACAGTATCTGTTTTTATGCTTGGCCTACAGACAAAGTTCTCTACGGGAGAAATAACTGTGGAAAATACGGAAGAAAATAATAGGAAAGTTAGAAGGTGTTCTTGCGAAGAGTTTGTCGTCAATTTTTAAGAAATGGTAGAATAAGATGTATTTTAAATTAGCTAGAACCATTTAGTTATATATGGGTTGTCTGGAATTATGAGACAAATATAGTAGTTTCCCACTGGTCCTAAAGAACAAATAGATATGATGGTATAAGCAAATATGTAGGGCCCCGGCTGATCTAGGTTATACGAGGATGAGGTGTATGAATAACGAAGGAGACTTAAAATAGTGGAGAAGTGACTGAGGAAATTTTGTAAAATATGATAATACGGATCTATGAGATAATTCCATCTACCGCAATGTATCTTGTGCAACATTCATCTTCTCTTTTTAACCAGAGATAATGTCATTCTTTCATAGCCAACTCTGATAATAGCCTCAAAATGTGAATCTTTACTTTTTACCTAATTGTAAGGTCTCTAAGGAGGTGAATCAAATGTTTATCCTTGATTATGTTAGGGTGTTTGTCATATAAAGTGTGATATTCTTGACTGAATTAAGTAGTTATAAATTTACTGTGCAAAACATAAATAAATTACTGAATAATTAATAGATAATCTTAAATTATAACTTACTATCGTGAGAACGTTTGGTCTTTGATGTTGCACTTCGAGGAAACATGTATGGAGTGTCAGCTAGAAAATATAAACAAAATAATAGTAAACCTATATGTATATATACAAATAATTGTTTCTACTCTTGGCACAAGGCCAACTATTACCCAGTGCATTAATGGTACTGTATTTTATCGACCCCGTAAGGATGAAAGGCAAAGTTAACCTCGGCGGGATTTGAACTTAGAATGGCAAGGGCCGTAACTCTATGCGTCAAAGCATGGCGTCCGATCCTCTAGCGATACTGCCAATCCACAAATAATATTACAAATACAGGATACAGTTATTAGACACATTATCTCTCATATACTGATAAATACACCAGGTGCGAACACAAAATGAACCAACTTTTTCTGTCCTTGCCTTATATATATATATATCTCAAAAGAACATCAACAACATCAATAATAAAAGAGGTGAAAGATGTATGGTATTGTCATAACACCCAGGTGTGTGTGAGTGTCCAGATTGTACGTACTGCAAGGGGAATCCATTAGGCCCTACCGTATGGTATACTTGTGTACAAATACCTATGTGCCCATCAATTTTCAATATATGTGTGCGTATTTGTATATGTGCGTCGGCACGTGTTCTTTTGAGAGAATCGTTTTTGCTAATGACCGAAACCATCGAATAATATACGCCATTTTTACCAGTACCACAAAAATACTGGTCCATCCACACACACACAGACACACACACACAAACACACGCGTACACTAACATACAGACAGACAAACACGCACACACACACACAATTCTCCGTATAAGATAAGAGCTGAAAAATATGTTTCAACATGTTTTAAATACCCCCCCCCCCCCCCCCCCGACACACACACACGCGCACACGTACACACACATTCCTACTGACCGATTCATTCCAATTATCACAACAATGAACCACTCTGCTACACACACAGACACACACACACACACACGTACGCACACATACACACACACACACACGCACACAAACACACACAGACACATACACACCCACACACACACGCACACACACACACACACACGCACATACACACACACACACACACACACACACATATTTGTCATAATAGACATCTGAACTGTTGACCTTTCAACATGACTGCAACTCACACACGTACACACACATACATACTGACCATTATCACAACAACGAACCACTTTACTACACACACACATATTTGTCTTAATAGACTTATTTTTCAGTGACTTCTCAACGTGACATTCAACAATCAACCAAATCTTAATACCCCTGGAGCCACTTTTTTCACATAAAACAGGAAGAATTTCCAAAAATGATCAGATTAGAGTAAAAATCACGGCGCTCTATCTCAAAATTATTATTGAAAAGCATTAGAAATGCGCAACAGGTAAAAACTTAAAACTAAAACTGAATACTAACTAATACTTATTCCGAATTAAACTATTTTTCACTGGGAAAATTTTGTCAGCATTTTCTTTTCCTTTTTACTAATATATCACAACTCGTGTGTCTGACCTCTATTATAAATATATATATATATATATATATAGAAGTGGTTACACAACTGTTAGTTCACCATACTGAGAACAATTGTTTCACCTTAGCGGATCCTCAGCTCGAAATGGGCATGGTTATAGGAACAGGAATGACAACCGTACGAACGCGCATGCGCAGAAACCCGGTCACTTCACACAGGCGATACTAGACTGCGTGCGAGAGGTATAAGGGAGATAGTGAGTGATCTACCACTACGGATATTACCTTCCAGTGTTCCACCACAATACACACACACACACACACACACACACACACACACACACACACACACACATATATATATATATATATATATATATATATATATATATATGTATATATATATAGAAGCACCGTTCCGAGCAACAACAACTCCGTAAAATGTAACTGTAGAATCAAACTGCCCTTTAAAAAATAAGTGTTTAGATAAAAACATAGTTTATAAATGCAGTTAAAACTAGTGATAATATATTCAACTATGTCGGAGCCACTTCTACAGAATCGAAACTTCGCTGGAATAACCATAATTACTCTTTTAGAAGATCTAACGAAAAATCTTCTACTACCCTCTCACATCTTATATGGAACTTAAAAAGTAAGAATATAGATTACTCATTATCTTGGAAAGCGATTTCGAAAGCACCTGCTTACCGAAACACGGCCTCATCAAGATTCTGTAAATAATGTATTGAAGAAATTTTTTATATAATTAATTGTAAAAGCTCTATTAAGCTCAGGACAAAAATATTCAGTTCTTGCAGACATCGCCAAAATTCTACATTCAGAACTATATGTAACTTATAATATACTTATACTATTCCTATTAATCTCCAAAATGATCATCCCATCTGTCCTAACATTTTTAATACTTTTAATATCTCTAAATCATAATATGTTTAACATTTCTTATATATATGTAGTGTATGTGTATAGATATTTATATATATTTATATACTTCTATATTATGTACTTCTATATAATTCTAATTTTAATTTTAATTTTAATTTTAATTTTAATTTTTCATAAATTCTTAAATTCTTTAATTCTTTTTTCTAATGACACCCTCTAAAGCTAATTTTTAAATGTATATTAATAACCGTTAACTGTTTTTAGTAAAATGTATCCTATTCAAGATGTTTAAATATTCCTATTTCTTTAGACTAAATAATTAATCACATATTAGCGATTAATAAATAATCGGAGTTATCTTTCCTTTTTTCAATCATAAAAAAACTTTTTATACATAACTCTGTTAATTTAATTTAAACCTTACCAATTGTAACTATCTATTTATTTACATAAAATAAACATCCCTAGTAACTTATATTATGAACAACCACCTATAAATATAATGTCATTTTTTTCTTAGCTAACTCTGATAATGGCCTCATTGTAAGATCTCTGAAGATGGAAGTGAATAAAATGTTTATCCTTGATTATGTTAGGGTGTTTTGTAATGTAAAGTGCTATATTCTTGACTGAATTAAGTAGTTATATATATATATATATATATATATATATATATATATATATATATATATATATATATATATATATATATATATATATATATATATATATATATATATATATATATATATATATATATATATATATATATATATATATATATATATATATATATATATATATACATATATATATATATATATATATATATATATATATATACATATATATGTATTCATATAAATGAAAACTTTCAGAATCATGGCGTCTTAACTACGTGAATATACATTTACTACCAAATTTTCTCTAATCATGATGACAGTCGTTATAACTAAAATTAATTCTTACATACACTCGCATATGGGGTGTGCACACAGAACCTCACACTCACTCATGCACACACAGGGCTCACACACATCATTACACAAAATACATGCAAAAGCCACCAACGGACAAACGCACACAAACTGTTACTCGATAATGTAATATACAACCCAATATAGATATATGTATACATCAACATACGCAAAGCACCAGCATGACTTCACTTATATATATATATACACACTATTTTATTCATTAGTTCCAGCATACCCAATATAAAGACTTCCATGTTTACAAATATATAATGTAATCTTGATTTGACATTAATGTTGAAACACGTGTCATAGTTTGCTGTACAGACTAATAGAAAGTGTGTTTGAAATACAACTTACGTTCTTTGGAGACAGCATCTATAGTTATGACTGGCTCTGAGACAAATTTCTCTACAGGAGACATACCGGAAAAAATATGGGATAAAACAATAGGAAAGCTAGAAGGTTTTTTTTGTAAGAGTTTGTTGTCAATTTGAGGAAATGGTAGAATAAGTTGTCGTCTTTTGAATCAATTCGAACCATTTCTTTGGTTTGTTCTGTCAATGTCATTCTTTCTTACTCCACACATGCAAAACTTCCGAAAGGAGTAAAGTGTGGCCAGTCATGTGTGTGATGTCTGCTATTATGTCACAAACATTGTACAATTTCCTACTGGTCCGGAAGAACAGATATACTATTTCTCTACAGCAGTCTTACATGGAATATGTAAGGATGAAAATAATAAGTAACCCTTTCTTTTACCCTCCTTTGAACGTCCCTAAATATAAAGGTCAATAAAATATTTATCCTGGATCATGATAGGGAGTTTCTAATATAAAGTTTGTCATCTGGAAAATATATTGAAAATATTAAACCAGTCTTCTGATATGCAAATCTGGCTAATCAGTGTATCTGCTAATATGCAGATCTGACTGATCAGCCAGTCTGCTATGTATGCAAATCAGGCCGATCAGTCACTGTGTATTTTTGAAAATAGCATATACTTTCACTAGCTCTGACAGTTTGGCAGGTGAACAGTGAGCTGTACTGATGAAGGGTGATACCCAGAAACATTAGTGTCTGCAGTTCTGTTCACATGCCAACACAAGAGCAAGAATGAAGGGTTCATTATACTGACATGGCTATAAAATTGAGGCTTGTTTGTATAATTGCAATCAGCTTTCAAGTCTGTTGATGTGAATTCGGGTATTGAAACAGATATTGATATAGTTCGGGAGAGCTATGTTTGCAATGAAATCATATATACTAATTGAATATTCTGCTTGTGACGCTAAACTCCGCCTGTTACAGACTGCGCAGCAACCATTCCATTGCTGTTTGATGATAGTTTGTGACAGAGATATACAAACTCCGTAACTTGAGCAATTGCTGGGTTTATTACTAGTTAAGTAACGAACTCCCGACCTCATCAACAGAACCACTGAATGCAACTTTCACCTGTGACCTGACAAGTTGTGTGATATGTAGTATCTATGTACTATTCCTTCACCCATCTATTGCCGTTGCTGCTGCTGTGGAAAACTGTGAGGTTATGGTCCCCGTGAGTGATGTAGAATGCCCTGAGTGTCAATCAGGGTCCAGTGAATCCTACCTAGACTCATTTGTGACAAAGAATATCTACACAATTATTATGTTTTGCAGTCTCTGTTCCACCAGTTTGTGATGTAGCAGACCACCACCCAGTATTCCAATGACAAAAAAGATGGCGCGCGTGGACCTGAGCCATAAAGACCCCCGAAAACCATGATCAGACAAGGAAAATTGTCAGTATAAGAACAATATTGAGGGGCTAACATCGGTCAGCATCACCCGTGATTTAGACAATCTCTTTATTATATTGTTGGAAAGGGCACATAAAGAAAGAGTAGCCAATAACTATTTACCCCTAAATATGTACTCCCATTATGTAGACATTATCTGTATAGTAGTATAGACATGCCGCTAAAGAAATCATCAAGGGACTAGAAATAAACGGTATGGAAATCATTGAGCAAATAAATACCCAACTCCATCCACTAGAGTATCAAAATACACTGCCCAAACCACAAACTACCTGTCTTAGACACACAACTCTGTATTCTTCTTCTTTTCGTGTCCAAAAGAGTGCCAGTTATAAAGCTTGGCTAGATGTATTCTATTCTTATTGTCATTTTGACTTATTTATACTTTCTTAAACGAAAATCCCATTGCTGAATTCTAACAATAGTGAATACTCACTTCCACCATTATAGGCTTTCTGATGAAGTGTGATAAATAATTAAGTATTGCATATGATTGAACAATATATATTGTAGTCAGCACATGTAGACAATTATCTCTCTATATAAAACTGATGTTGTCTGTATGTCCTCATTTTTGCAAAGTCTATACAAATCCACATGTCTACTCGGATTGACTTCAAACTTGCATTTATATATTCCTTGCGGTCTAAAGATACTAACTGCAGCTTTTATTTTTCAATTTTCTGTTGTTAAAGGGGTGTTATCGATCTCCGTCGAGCCCTTATAATATCTGTCTGTATGTCTAGCTGTCTGCATAACGACATTCTGACGAACACGTCATTGATACACACACACACACATATACATAAACATATACAGAGTGAAAGGGAGATGTAGAGAGAGAGAGAGAGAGTGAGATAGGCCGTTATACAGAGAGAGATAGAAGATTTTCAGATAGAGAGAGAGAGAATGATGACGACCGCTGGTTCACACACACACACACACACACACACACACACACACACACACACACACACACACGCAAACACATACATGTATAAAGACAGAGAGAGAGCGGGGTGGAGATCTGCGCGTTCTTTATTGTTCTCCATTCTGTAGAGGAAGAGAGAGGGGGTATGAGTGAGAGAGAGAGAGCGAGAGAAAGAGAGAGAGAGAGAGAGAGTATGAGAAAAACGGGAGAGAAGGTTGAGAAAGAAAGAAAGAGAGTGAGGAACTTTAACTTTTATTTATCTATTCTTTACACACTGTTCA
>CAXHJY010000088.1:5000-10000 GCA_964016885.1 Eledone cirrhosa
ATATGTGTGTATTTATGTGTGTGTGTGTGTGTGTGTGTGTGTGTGTGTGTGTGTGTGTGTGTGTGTGTGTGTGTGTGTGTGTGTGTGTGTGTGTGTGTGTGTGTATCTGTTGTGCTTGTATACACGTACATATGATACGGTAATATAAACATATAATCGTTTATGTTGATTATGTATATATATATATATATATATATATATATGTAAATTCTGTCCCCATTAGCCTACCTTAACTCTACTTAAGTCAGTTTTTTAGATATCGTTGCGTGTATGATAGTGTAATTTTATTCCTTTTTGTAAACATTTGTAACGATACATTAAAGTTTATATACTTTAATGACTTAGACTATAGCTAATTTTATACTACCTTATCGGACGGGTTTGATATTTTTAATATTAATTTATCAGATAGGGTTTGGAGTCATTTAAAATGATCGTTTTCCTTGGTGTTTACCAAATTTCGTAATGCACGCGAGGCCTAAGTGTGTACACATTTGCTTTGTTTTGTAATTTCCGGTTGATTGTATTTATCAGTTTTATTTACTACTCACTGTCTGGCTTCGTTCACTCATCCACACATGTCTGTCTACTAACCTTGAAATTATAAGTATTTATTTATATATTATATGCCAATTTTTTTAAAATATATTACATTATGATATAGATCCTGATTACTTACCGTTTATTATATATAACATTAAGATAGTTATACTTTATATTTTTTTAATATTTTAATATTTTAATATTGTAATATGTAACATTATGGTATTTAGACTTTACATATCATGTTAGATGTCTATATTTTTTCTGTAACAACATATTTTTTCTGTAACATCATAATTGTTCCCTGTACCAATATAGTTTTTTGAGTATTATTGTATTATATTATATGATTGATATTTCCCCATTTATTATGTAACCCAGTATGAATCATGTTGTACATATTGTTTATGGTAATTGTTAATATAATGTTAACAATTTATCATTGTATTTCACTGTGACATCTATATTGTTTCTGTAAATTAACCGGAGATTATATATATTCTACTTTATTATATTGTATTGTATTATATAATTTTGTTGTTTATTATTTATTATAAGTGTTTCTTGTAAGTATTGCCTCATGTATATTGGGTAGATGTATTAGCATTATTTTCACTATTACCATGCTTATTTTTGATATTTTTGATGTTCAAACTTCCAATAGGGCTTAATTTCTGTGTAATAGAAAATAGATATGTGTATTGTAATATGTGTGTGTGTGTGTGTGTGCGCGCACATATATACATGTATATATTGTACCTTTTGATTTTTGATTTCGAATTTCAGTGTTGGTATAGATATATTATTATTATAATGTATTATACTGTGTTATATATAATTCCTGCTCTATATAACCAAATTTGTTTAGATTTAAGTTGGTGACTTTGGAATATATTTGTAATATGGTTCTTAATGTTATCTACATCCTTAGTTATTATAATTTTATTATTTTTATCTTCATTTTTATTATCGTATACCTTTGTAAGACATTAGTGTATGTAAACTCCATATTCTTCAGAGTTTCTGGCTTGTATCTGCCGAAATTACCTCTTGTTGTTTTGATTGCCCTGATGAGTCCTTAATAGGACGAAACATTGTCGGCTAATAAAAACTTTTGATGTATTAAAGGATTCTTTGTTTTACTCTCTTAATATATATATATATGTATATATATTTTAAGGAACGATCGACTTTCGTCAAATCGAACCGAGGGAACAATGTTTTTTCCGTTGGTCTTTTCAATTGCCAATACTATCTATCGGTCGCAACTCCAGGTAGAAGGAGCAACGTGAAATAAAGTGTCTTGCTCAAGGACATAACGCATCGCCTGGTCCAGGAATCGAACTCACAACCTTACGATTGCGAATCCAATTCTCTAACCACTCAGCCACACGCCTTCACATGTATATATATATATATATATATATATATATATATATATATATACATATGCATGTGTATCTGTGTGAGTGTGTATGTGTGTCTGAGTGAATGTGTGTATGTGTGTGCGAGCGTATGTGTGCATGTGTGTGTGTGTGTGTCTATATGTGGGCGTGTGTGTTTAGGAAGCTGAAGTAGGTCGGTTTGAATTAGCAAGGCCACAAAATGGGTCGAGGAAAATAAAAGAACAAGAATGACTGATTGATACCTTAGTAATTTATTAGTCCCAAATTATTTCGGATTTACCATCCATCATCACAGTGGTTCAGTAGTGGGGGCTCCGGCGAAATAGGAGATTGTCTTACCCAGTCGCTGTTTATTACATATAACTTTTAGGAAAGAGAGTCTCGGATTTCTCCAACGAGAAATTTCTTGACCTCATATTTTCCTCCTCCTCCTCTCACCTTTTGCATTTGACATCAGCTGTCCCAATTCCCTTCCGAATTCAAACCCACCTGCATAGCATTGTACAGTTTCCTATACATACCCGCTTTTCACTATATATATATATATATATGTGTGTGTCTATGTGTATGTGAGTGTGTGTGTGTGTGTGTGTGTGTGTGTGTGATAGTAAGTTATATTGAAAGCAGGCCTCCATCTTCCGAATCAAAACGGTCATACTAGTAGCCTAATATTTACGTGGTTTCAGAAGTTATTTACTCTAATGGGTGTGGTAAGAAATTGTGGAAGCCTAGTTGAAAAGTTCACAACTGTTAGTGCATGGTAGTCATTATAGTTGGCTTCACGTATGCTGCGTATATCGTCTCCATATTTCTTCATCTTGTTTTGTGCTGAATGTTATATATAAATTGTAGTGTTATCAACTAATGCAGTGCTTTCTAATTTTTTCGCATTTACTGTATGGAAATGTGTTGAACTGGTCCTTTGTTTTCAGTGCATGTTTAACTGACGAGAAGTGTCGTACTTATGTGTGCGACGTGGCGATTGTGGTGTTTACGTCCATGTTTGCATTGTAATCTATACATCACTTTGGTCAGCTGAAGTACGTTTTGTGGTTTACGAATCTGTGGTTCCAGGTGTGTGTGTGTATGTGTGTCAGGTCAATTGTTAAATGTGTTAGATGGTCATATAGATTGCTTTGCGGTATTCGGTACGGTTCTCTGTACTTTTTGAATTCAAATCACTCTTATCTTAGTCAGCAAAAGCGTACTTGGGTGGGGCGATTTTTCCTCTATAACCCTTTCGCAATTCGTTCCTCTGTCTCTCTCTCACTCTCTCTTTCACACATACAGACACACTTATACATCATATATATATATATATATATATATATATATATATATATATAAACATGAGAAGAAAGAAGAATATTGCGTGGTTGCAAATGGGTTACATATGATAAAAATAGTCCTTCGCCAGTGATTTTCCAACCATCATTGGTATTTTATCGCATTAAAAATCAGATACCTCAGGATGGTGCGAGCAATAACTAAAGAAGGTTATTGGGACCAGTAATTCGCGTAAAGCGAGAGGGACAAGTAAACAACATAGAAGGATAAAAGCAAACCGAAGATAGATGTATGTATATATATATATATATATATATATATATATATATATATATATATATATATATATATATGTGTGTGTGTATATATAGAGATTTTGAGTATATGTTGGTTGTATAGCAACACCTCAGTATGCAGGCTGGACCACTCGACGAAGTGCGCAGTTTGGTTTGGTTACTCCGGAATAATGTAAAATAAAGTTAAATAAAAAGTCAAATGTTCAAAATTTAGCTTCGCTTATTACTGCTATATATATTTCAGTGACAGCCATCTTTGGCTGTGACCTCTTCAGGCAGTCCGAATTAGTGTGGTATAGACAAGTACATATGTTGTTGAGGTGTATAATATTGTCAATACTCTGATATGCCCAGTTCCTGGTTGGGTTGTTATTTCATTGAGGAACTGGAGTCATATGAATTCAAACAAACGAATTTCAGTGTCAAAGGGCCTCTTCTCCTCTCATTGGTCAGTTGTTAGAACATTCCTCATTCTAAGTGTTGTTATTGTTGGAGTTAGCTTAAACAATTGATAAAGTGGTAGAAGGGACAAGGTGTTAAAGGAACAAAATAACAAAAAAAGTGTCAAACTTCCTATTGGTTAGTTCTGACAGCATTCCTCAGTCAGAAGTCTATAGAATTCTTTCTGGGGTGAGGCTCCCTGTAGTGTTTGTGTTTGCTATTGTTAAGTACATTTGACCTCTACCATTATTTTGGTAGTGTTGTTGGTGTTGTGGTCAGCTTATGTCTTGCTTCTGTTGACAATTTAGAAGTATCTGTGTGTGTTTTTTCTTCATCCCTCCTGCCACCATCTCTCATAGTGGTGGTGGTGGGGGGCTTATTCCATGTATATGAAGAAATATAAGGCAATATATGAAGAAAACAGAAAATAAATAATATAATTTCTATAATTTGAAAATAAATAATAAATAGAGAATAAAAAATAAAGAATAAATGAAAAATCCGGGACCTTCCTCAACATATATGGACAGTAGCAACACTAGAAGATGTGAACTCCCCTCAAGCTATAGGGACTTCTACAGAACATGTAAACAACTCTCAGCCAGACCTCCCACAATCTATATGGGCAGTAACAACACCCTAGGTTGTGAACTCCCCTCAAGCCATAGGGAACAACCCAGGCTGAGCAGACACCATGATAGACTAGAGATTGAATCGGACACAGCCATTATAATTTGGCCAACATCTATATAACACAAACACATTTTAATTTACTTGATTTCTGACTTTCAAGTCCCAATTTTAAATCTTGATTTCTCTTTATTAATTTATTATTTGTTTTCTGCCCTCTTCACTGTATCACCTTATATCTATTTTTAAGTTGAGATTTATTATTGCACAAATACATTTTGTTTGATTATCTTATTTTAACATCTTGTACCTCATACCAATCTATCCAACATATTTCTGACCTTGAGATTGGTTATAGCACACACACACTTTATCCTACTTTATTTGAATCTTCATT
>CAXHJY010000088.1:15000-17500 GCA_964016885.1 Eledone cirrhosa
AGAGATTTAATTGTCCCTATATATTTCGGATTCACATCCATCAACTGGGGTTTTTTTCCGGGGAGGGGGGGTTGTCTGTCGGAATGGCGGAATGGTGCGAAACGTGTCCTCCGCTGTTCGTTGTTTTGAATATATATATAAATAAATGAATACACACACACACACATATATATATATATATATATATATATATATATATATATATATATAAAGGGAAGATGGACATTGTTTAGTGTACCGAACTTGCCTGCTACACCGTTCATCCAATTTTCATGAAACCTCACACATATATAAGACTCAACGCGTAGAGTGGAATAGGCTACTTGAAATTTTCGAAAAATCGATAATCGGGCCCTATGACAGAATGTTTTTCGATTCCAATGAAATTTTATGTGAATTCGAACACAAGAACTCTTAGTTTACATCTGGCGCAATAAAAATAAAATTCATATGCCCATATAAGGACGTGCGTTATTGATTGGACGGCCAGCTGCATGTCTTCCCAGCTGTCTCAGTAAACGACCGACCATTAAGGAGTTTCTTTTCATATTCCACCTTATTCAAGTGGAAATACAGTATTATCCCTATCTGAAAAGGGAACCAAATTTAATGGTGTATTTTGTGAACCTAGAAGCTGTGAGTAAATTTTCAAACAGTCTTAAATAATCATGCTTTTTGAAAAAAAAATTACTAAATAATACCTTGACCAAGTTGTGTTGTACACATACAATACAAGTAAAAAAATGTACGTCGTACCAATGTTTTCCTTTTTTAAACAAAAGATTCTAAAAAATTACTTAATTTATAATACAGTCTTTTGCACAGGAAGTGAGTAACTTTTCGGGTGTTTAAACGTAAGTTCACCAGGGTTTGTGTCTTCATTATTAGCCCACCTCTAATGGCATTTTTTGTTCTGCTTACGACTAAATGTTATGAGCGTATTTGCAATTAATTGCGCACACGTGCACACCTGCATGCAGATAGACACTGACAGCCAATAAAAAATCGATAACTTGCTTATTAAGATATCGTTCAAAAAGAGAGATTGAATGTACTTTAGAACATTTTTTGAATATATTGTTCTTTTTGGCATGATATGTCAGAAATATAGCTACTATACACTTTGGTTATTTTTTGTAACTAAAAAACGGTTCCTTTTCGGTGGATACTTAACGAGAAAAATCCTAGGGTTTTGGACAAGTTTGTTTCAGGCGCTATATAGACGCCTATTTTGTCACACCTTGGTCATGAATTCGCATTCTTTTCTAATAGATATTTTCCGCTCTATAAGGCTCACCAGGATATAAGGCGTATCATTTAAAATCAGGTCCGCGCAACGGCGTGTAAGGCCAACCAGAAAATGCTATCTTCTTTACTTTTAGTCTAGATCTATTACTTCTGTTAGAGCCGTGATTGATTACCATTGTATTATTTATACATAAGGCTCCCCGGAGTATAAAGCGCAGAGCTGTTTTTTTATTAAATTTAATTATTTTAAGTGCAATTTATAGACGGGAAAATTCGGTAAGTTATTGTAATCATATTTCCAAACCTTCCCATTCACCAGTAACCATGCTAACGAATCTGGTGTCATCTCTCTTTGTATTTAATCACCTCTCTCTAACCTAACAGCTTCGTTACACGTCGTTATGCCCACACGGAAACGTTCAAGACTTACCTCCAAAAAAGGTACAGCTATTGCTTTGAGACAACGAATTAGGCGTTCTCAGATATGAGTTCATTCACAATTGATTAATCCTTTATGCAATATTCTCCCTTAATGTTAGCAAGTACTGCGTTTATCCTAACTGTCACCACGTTTAAGCAACTACAACATTCTAATCGTAGTTATATTAAATTTATTGTCTTACCTTGATTCCCTTTTGTTCATGTTAGACTTTTCTCATTTACTATTGACACTGCCATTGGCTTAGCTAACCAGTAGAATTAATTAATTTTCTCTAGGAAACACCTGCTGAGCGCGAATCTCGACTCGCTGATAGACGTCTTTCCCGGCTGGTTGAGTCACCAACATCACGTACGACAAGGCTTGCTGATGTTCGCCTTCGTCGCCAACAAGCGCTGACGGAGGAATCACCAACATCCCGTCAGACGAGGCTTGAGGCTGTGGCAAAGGGCAATAACCCTAGATACAATTTTGATCAACTTTTTTTCACCTATAGCAAATTTACCAGGACAGGTTTTTAGCTACTCAAATCTACTTCAGAGATCACGCATTGATGTAAAAAATCAATAAAACTGAAGCGGGGCTCGACTTTGCGCAAAAAAACAAGGCAAAGTTACACATGGGAAAACTTTTTACAGGAACGTCCTATATTCTTGAAAACTGTCACAAAAGACTCGCCATTATGCCGCGGTTAAGATAAAAGCCCTTTTAATTCTTCTTCTGCACATGTGAGCGCAAAAATTGTAAAAAAAAAAAACTGAAAGTAATCGACATTTTCACCCTGTTTAAATTAACTGAACATTCAATATCAAG
>CAXHJY010000089.1:0-2500 GCA_964016885.1 Eledone cirrhosa
TCTGTGTACGGCAGCATGTAGTCTGTATGAAAGAGGCAATTGGTACTTTACGTGTTTAATCAAACTGCAGCTTTTTAGGAAAACACAAAGTCGGCAGTTTAGCTGACGAAATGTTTATATAAATTAAACTTTAAGATATTAAAATATATCTACTCCTTTAAGATTGTCCCTGTTGGGACATATCCACCTGCTCTTATAACTCTCTCTCTGTGAGTTTCTATGTAACTCTTAGTACATATAATTCCCTCTTTCTATCTGTCATTGACAAACATATATATCGATATATCTTAACCCTTTAATGTTCAAACCGGCCAAAACCGGCCAGAATTCTCTACCTCTTTCTGTTGAAACTGGCTGTAACTGGTCGCTGAAACTGATGTTATGGTATTGTTCTCAAAATAAATACTTTCAATATCTCATAGATTCGATATTATATGAGTTAATTATATGAGATAATGCCTTTACCATGAAAATATAATAGTATATATAGAGTAATGTGAATGCTAAATGGCTAAGGATGAATAGTGAGTCTTGTTACTCTGGAGTTTCACCTGTTATAAACTGTCTTGTGGTAAACAGGCGAAACTTCGCTGTAAGACTCACTCTTTATCCTTAATAAACTCAATATTTAAACTTTACTTCGGATTGAGCTCTCCTTTCTCTCAGCCGTCAAGTACCTATATATATATATATATATATATATATATATATATATATATATAGTTATGTAATAAACAACATAAGGCAATTATTCCATTTACCAGTGGTTTCTTAAAAGCAAAAAATGTTGCTTTCAATCATCAGAATGAAAAAAATCCCGGTCTGTTTATTGATATTGGATTTTAAATCCAATATCAATAAACAGACCAGGATTTTTTGGAATAATTGCCTTATGTTGTTTATTACATAACTATTAAGCTCTGTTACCTACATAGAGCACTCTTTTTTCCTGGACATTTCCGACGGAATTACTTCATTCATACATATATATATATATATATATATATATATATATAACGAAGGAAATGTGGTAAGGAACCAGGTGGACCATAACGCACCAAAGTACTCAATACTTAGGGTAGTAGAGTGGGTAATAAGAACAAGTAAGACCCCGACGGCTGAGCTCAAGCCGTTTCGACGGCTAATTCAGTACAGAATTAGCCGTCGAAACGGCTTGAGCTCAGCCGTCGGGGTTTTACTTGCTCCTATATATATATATATATATATATATATGAATAAAAAATGGCGAGCTGTGTTGTGGCAAATAAGTACAATGAAAAATAGAAATAGAAGCTAGGACTATCCATCATCAGTTGTCTCCAAGGCATCATGGGTATTTCTTCGTATTAAAGACAATATACCTCCGCCTGGGGCGATTCAATATCTAAAATAAAATGAAATAATCAAGTCAATAATTCATTTCGAACATAAGAACAGGCGAATTTTGACGAGGAGAAAAGACACGACTTGACCGTACGGGTGTGAGCGAGAAGAAAGACGGCGTACAGTATATATATATAATAGTATAACACTGGTGGGTTATATACATAGTAGTAGAGCACTCAGTCCATGGGACGAGTTTGGTAGAAGTAGTTCCACAACAATTAGTTCACCATACCGAGAACAAATGTTTCACCTTATTCGGATCATCAGCCCGGCCAGGGTGAAGTTGTGCAACATCTGAGAGAGAGAGAGAGAGAGAGAGAGAGAGAGAGAGAGAGAGAGAGAGAGAGAGAGAGAGAGAGAGAGAGAGGGAGAGCGTTCAGGCATTCCCTCTGCGCCTGATGAATAAGGAGAAAACGTTGCACTGCTGCTTCATATAGTCTGGACCTTGGTAAACAGTCTGTATTGGATGATACGCCAATGCATCGAAACCATAGGTAGCATAAGATATCATATATATAAAAAATATAATATATGTATGTGTATATATACATACATACACACATATATATATACATATACACACACACATATACACACACACACATATATGTGCATATATACACACACACACACACACACATATATATATATATATATATGTACACACACATACACACACACACACATGCATATATATATATATAGACACACATACATACGTATATATTTATATATATTATATTTATATATATTTATATTTATATAGATTATATATATATTGTAATATATTTATATTGTATATATATAATATATATTTATATTTATATATTATACATATATTATATATATTTATATATATTATATATATTTATATACATTATATATATTTATATACATTATATATATTTATATTTATATATATCATATATATTTATATTTATATATATTACATATATTATATAGACGCCATGCTTTGCAGAATAGAGTTACGGCCCTTTACCATCTGTGTTCAAATCCCACCGAGGTGAAATTTGCCTTTCATCCTTACGGGGTCGATAAAATAAAGTACCAGTAATACACTGGGGTATTTGCTGGCCTTGTGCCTAAAGTAGGA
>CAXHJY010000089.1:7500-32500 GCA_964016885.1 Eledone cirrhosa
ACTTTCACACAATTTTTAGAAACTATGTCCTTCTAACACTTACTGAGACTTTACACTGACTACACTATTTTAACAATTACTAACAATTAAAACTAACTATACCCTTCTAACACATTTTAATGTTTTACACTTACTATACTCTTTTAATATTTACTAAAACTTTAACTATATTCTTTCATAACTAATTACACTGTTTTAACACTACTGACACCGTTGCAGCACTTACTAGTCTTTTAAGACGTACTAACATTTTACACTTACTCTACACGCTTAACAATTTCTAACAATGTACACTTACTATCACATTTACACTTACCATATCATTTTAACACTTACTAACACTTCATACTAACTGTCCAGTCTTAACACTAACACTAACTACCCAGTGTTAATCCTAACACTTCACATTAACTGCCTAGACTTAACACTTACTAATACTTCCCATTAAGTGCCTAGTTTTAACACTTACTAACACTTTATACTAACCTTTCTGTTATTAAGACTTACTAACACTTCACACTAACCTTTCTGTTATTAACACTTACAAACTAACATTTTATACAAATAACTATTTTATAACACTTGAACTACACTGCTTTAACACTTACACTAACTACACCATCTCTAACACTGACTAACACTTTATCTCATTTCATACTTTCTAACACTTCACAAATCTCTTTATATTAACTACACTGGTTTTAACACTTACTCACACTTTCACTAACTACACTGGTTTTAACACTTACTAAGACTTTCACTAACTACACTGGTTTTAACACTTACTAACACTGTCACTAACTGCACATCAACAAAATAAATCTAAGTAACAACATTAACAACAACAACAGAATGTCAGCAATGTCAACAACATCAACAACAACATCAACATCAACAACATCAACATCATCAATGTTAACAACATCAACAACTACAACAACATCAACAGCAATGTCAACAACATCAACAGCAATATCATCAACAACTACAACAACAACAGCAATATCATCAACAACTACAACAACAACAGCAATGTCAACAACAACTACAACAACATCAACAGCAATGCCAACAACAACAACATCTTCAACAGCAATGACAATAACATGAACTACAACATCAACAGCAATGAAACTAAGCTAATACCATAACAGCAAAAAAAATAATAAAAAAGCAACAATGACAACAAAAAGAACAATGCCGACAACAACAACAACTGCAACAACAGCAACAACAATAATAGCAACTGCAATTGCAACAATGACAGCAAGCGCAATAACAACAACATCAGCAATAACAACAATAGCAACTGCAACAACAACAATAGCAACAACATCAGCAATAACAACAATAGCAACTACAACAGCAGAAACAACAACAACAATAGCAACTGCAACTGCAACAATAACAACTATAATAACAACTACAATAGCAACTGCAGCAGCAACAACAACAACAATAGCAACTACAACAGCAACAACAACAACAACAATAGCAACTGCAACAATAACAACTACAACAGCAACTGCAGCAACAACAACAACAATAACAACTACAACAACAACAATAGCAACAACACCACCAATATCAACTGCAACTACAACAGCAACTGCAGCAGCAACAACAACAACAACAACAACAATAAAAACAATAATATTGTAAATTGAAAACATAAATAAAAGTATCAAAAAGTAAAGTCCCGGATGTAGATCTTTGTTCTGAAACTGGTGTCGGAAATAATTTCCAAATGGAAATTCTGTAATGATCCATGATATATGGGGAGGTAAAAGGATTGGAACGATCTGTCACTCGTTGCCTCTTTTATTGTCAAATGTGAGACATTGTTAACATGGATTGGCAGTATCTATAGCGGGTCGGACGCCATGCTTTGCAGCATAGAGTTACGGCCCTTGCCATTGTCAGTTCAAATCCCACCGGGGTGTAACTTTGCCTTTCATCCTTACGAGGTCGATAAAATAAAGTACCAGTAATTACACTGGGATAATTGCTGGCCTTGTGCCAAAAAGTAGAAACAATTATTAACATGGTTTAGCAGTATCTGTAGCGGGTCGGACGCCATGCTTTGCAGCATAGAGTTACGGCCCTTGCCATTGTCAGTTCAAATCCCGCCGAGGTGTAACTTTGCCTTTCATCCTTACGAGGTCGATAAAATAAAGTACCAGTAATACACTGGGATTACTTGCTGGCCTTGTGCCAAAAAGTAGAAACAATTATTAACATGGTTTAGCAGTATCTGTAGCGGGTCGGACGCCATGCTTTGCAGCATAGAGTTACGGCCCTTGCCATTGTCAGTTCAAATCCCGCCGGGGTGTAACTTTGCCTTTCATCCTTACGAGGTCGATAAAATAAAGTACCAGTAATTACACTGGGATAATTGCTGGCCTTGTGCCAAAAGGTATAAACAATTATTAACAATTATTAACATGGATTGGCAGTATCTGTAGCGGGTCGGACGCCATGCTTTGCAGCATAGAGTTACGGCCCTTGCCATTGTCAGTTCAAATCCCGCCGGGGTGTAACTTTGCCTTTCATCCTTACGAGGTCGATAAAATAAAGTACCAGTAATTACACTGGGATAATTGCTGGCCTTGTGCCAAAAGGTATAAACAATTATTAACAATTATTAACATGGATTGGCAGTATCTGTAGCGGGTCGGACGCCATGCTTTGCAGCATAGAGTTACGGCCCTTGCCATTGTGAGTTCAAATCCCGCCGAGGTGTAACTTTGCCTTTCATCCCTACGGGGTCGATGAAATAAAGTACCAGTCACGCACTGGGGTCGATTTTATCGACTTTCCCCTCCTTCCCCCCCAAAAAAAATTGCTGGCTGGCCTTCTGCCTATATAACAAACCGTTGTTAACATGGATTATCTGTAGAGGGTCGGACGCCATGCTTTGATTCATAGAGTTACGGCCCTTGCCATTGTGAGTTCAAATCCCGCCGAGGTTAACTTCGCCTTTCATCCTTACGTGGTCGATAAAATAAAGTACCAGCAATACACTGGGGTAATTGTTGGCCTTGTGCCAAAAGTAGAAACAGTTATTAACCAGGCACATCTCCTACAAAGATAATATAGATTTTAAATCAGTCAGCAAGATGGTCACATACACGTGGTCAGCTTTATTTGCTAGAAATGACAGCTAAAATCAGAGTTCATCTCACAATCTTATAAACGGACCAGGTCAGGGATATATATATACATATATATATATATATAACGTAACAACACAAGATAGGTTGTCATGTTTCACCATCAGTGTTAATATTTTTTAACTAATCAACTAGATAACCACATCCATGTGGTCGGCTTGGTTGGCTAGAAATGATAGCCAATACCACAACTCATCTTTCCTCAGCAGACCTTGCCATTGTACTAATTACACGCTGACGCGTATGTGTATATATGTGTGCTTATGTGTATGTGCAAATACGTATATTTGTATGTATAAATATAGAAATATAAATGTGCAAACACAGACAAACTTACAAACATACACAGTCACAGATATACATTACCACACATACACATTCACACACACACATACATTCACACATACACAATCACACACATACGCATACAGTCACACACGGTGTAGCAAATGAAACGCCAGCCACTGTTTTGCTATGGTGTATTCACCATCCCCTTCCTTCCTTTTACACACACATACATTCACACAAACACACACATTGTGTGACGGACGGACGGACGGACGGACGGACGGAAGTCACTGAAATTTATATCTAGATACTCATGCCTGGTGCCATGTCCCACTATCAGTGTTAATAGTGATGTTACAGTCTTCAGCTTGGTGTTGAAAGTAATAGCCAGACACATCAACAAACATAAAATATATTGTAAACTATACAACAACAGTGTGTAGCTCGGAGATGAGAGAGTCACTCCAGGTAGGGCCGCTACTTCTCTGATTTGAGAGATCACAGTTCTGATACTATGGGCACGCGGTTAGGGTTAGAATGGGGCGCCTCCGATGGATCTTTGGAGTAACATTAATCGATAGCGTGTGAAGATCGGCGGTCGGAGAATCAATCCATGACGAACTACTACTTCTCCGAATTGAGAGATCACAGCTCTGATACTATGTCTCAGGAAAGCATCACTGGAGAGATTTTACGGGCCAAACCAATCGACAGGAGACGCAGGGGTAGACCCCAGCAAGATGGTTGGATAATATCCATGGGTTTGGCTGGTCTCGCATGGGGATCCCGCCGAATCAATTGAAGACAGTTGCTTCTGACAGGACCCACTGGAGGAAGTGTTTGAACACTCTGTCCCTACGACCCTCTCAAGAATAAGTAGAAGAAGAAGGCTATATCTATGTGGTCGGCTTTATTCACTAGAAACAATAGCCAGTATCGCACTTCATTTTACCTGAGATGTGATCTGGCTTACGTATGGCCTGACATTCTACTAAATGCACAAGAGAGGGGGACATGTCCCATCATCAGTGTTAATATGTTTTACATAGTCTTCAATCTGAAGTATTTTGTTTGATTCTGTCAAACGTGAGAATCCGTTAACTACACATCTCCTACAAATATAAAATATATATTTTAAACTAGTGAAAAAGATAGCCATATATATAACAAGATAGCCATAGATATAACAAGATAGCCATATATATAACAAGATAGGCATAGATATAACAAGATAGCCATAGATATAACAAGATGGCCATATATATATATATAACAAGATAGCCATATATATATATAACAAGATAGCCACATATATATAACAAGATAGCCACATATATATAACAAGATAGCCATATATATATAACAAGATAGCCACATATATATAACAAGATAGCCATATATATATAACAAGATAGCCACATATATAACAAGATAGCCACATATATATAACAAGATAGCCACATATATATAACAAGATATCCCACATATATATAACAAGATATCCCACATATATATAACAAGATAGCCATATATATATAACAAGATAGCCACATATATAACAAGATAGCCACATATATAACAAGATAGCCACATATATAACAAGATAGCCACATATATATAAAAAGATAGCCACATATATATAACAAGATAGCCACATATATAACAAGATAGCCACATATATATAAAAAGATAGCCACATATATATATAAGAAGATGGCCATATATATAAGATGGCCATATATATAACAAGATGGCCATATATATAACAAGATGGCCATATATATAACAAGATGGCCATATATATAACAAGATGGCCATATATATAACAAGATGGCCATATATATAACAAGATGGCCATATATATATAACAAGATGGCCATATATATAACAAGATAGCCATATATATAACAAGAAGCCTTATATATAACAAGAAGCCATATATAGGTTTTGTGTATGAAGCACCGAGTGGAGATGCTCATTTGCATAGTGTGTGAACTTCATTGCTGAAAGGGAGATAATTGGATATGGCTCTAATATAGCGTGGTTCATTATAGGGTGTATATATGAAAGCTGTGATCACATCACAGCTTCTAGAAAATTTCATAACAAGAGATTCTCGCATATTTATTATATAGAAACCTGTAGTAGACGATTTCATATATACCTTATGATAAACGAGGTTATGTTAGTGCCACTTCCAACGGTCGTAAACAACCATATTGGCTAAATATGATTGGGGGGAATGAAGAATGTACAATATATTCTTTAGCTCGGGAATTAGCTGACATTAGCACAGTTAATCATAGTTAGTAGAACTGGGATCAAGTTCTTCATAGATTTAGCGAATATGGAAGCTTAACTGACACACGATATACTTTCGTCTCTCACGAGACGTTTATTAGCTCAATTTTAATCCTCAAAAACAGACGCCACTTATACGTATATAATTTAGTGATTTGCAGACTAGCATGTTTTATGTAATGAGTCAAATTATATATATTTTTTAATTAATTGAAATTATATCCCTGAGGTGAACACAAATCCATTAGTACTAATGCTAGTTATTGTCAAGTGGGAGAAGGGAGAGAACTCCGGGATATTAAATGTATTCAAAATTAAATGTAGACATGCAGTAGGGATTGAGTGTAATCTTTGCTAGGTGTGGTAGTAATTCCGAACATAACTTAGTCCGGAGCTTTGCTCCTACTTACGCGAGTCGGCTGAAAAATTCACAGGCTGACTACGAAGGAATGACGCTAGAGCTGTGAAATCTTGCTTGCACTAGTTTCAACTCTTCTTATTAATAACTACATGTTTCTTTCCAGGGACGATGTTAAAAAATAAACTTGATTTGGTCGTTCCATGAGAGTGTCTTGGTCAGCCTATGAACTTTTAAATCGACCCTCATAGAATATGTCTTTGTTTCAATGGCAGTATCGGCAGAGCGTCGGTCAACATGCTTTATGACATAGAGTTAAGGCTCTTTACAATCTAAGTTCAAATCCTCACGGGGTTAGCTTTGCTTTTCATCCTTACGGGGTCGATAAAATAAAGTAACAGTAATGCACTGGGGTCCATTTAGTCGACTTTTCCCTCCCCCAAAATTGTTGGTCTTGTGCCCAAATCAGAACCCAATGTATTTAATAATCTTTAAACAGCGTGGACACCGGTCGGATGGGTTGTACCTAGAACTCAAAGGTCCCGCGTTGTCATATATTGTCATTATCATAATGATACATCAGTTTTTACTTGATTTCGTGATCCTGGTGAGTCTTTTTTCAGTACAGGAGACCTCTGTGAGGGGTCAGTGAGGTTCCGTGATTTGAGATCAGTTCCCACCAGCACTGCCAACGTCTTCCTTGGTCTTCCCCTTCTGCGGCATCGTTCCACCAGGATTTTTTGATACTTTTTAAACTAGCGATCACCAGTTATTTTCTCACCTCATGCTTCGTCATTCATTTTGCTAACTGTGATAGGCTTAAACATATCTCTGAAATACTGAATCATACACACACACACACACATATATATATGTATATATATATATATAGAAAGAGAGAGAGAGAGAGAGAGAGAGAGAGACAAGACATGTTTGATTTTGTATCATTCATGACACCCTGTACTTTGAAAGTAATAATAATAATATATATATATATATGTATGTAATATGTATATGTAGATGACCGGGAGAGATGACTCCTTAGCCTTTGTCAAGGCAGAATTCTAGGAGAAGGAAAACTCTGATATAACACCTGCAACCCTGATGGTATCCAATGATGTTGACTTGTTCTTCTTTTTGGTAAATATCATCTTGGTTAAGAGAGTGGGACTGGCTTTGTGCAGTACCTTTGCTCACTATAAAAGCTTCACGGCACAGGCATTGCTTTATATCTGGAGATCTCTCTGCACTTGTCGTCACATGGTACCATGGGCCCAGCACTATGTGTCAATAATTGTCACAAGTGTAGTGTTTGTACCAGAGTTTTCAAGTCGCTGGCTGGACTAAAACGTCACACTCGTTCAGCGCATCGGTAGGGGTTCTCCTACATGGATATAAAGTAGTGGCCGTACTCGAAAACGAGTTGGCAGCCACCATGTATGTATGTAAATTCTTCTGGTCCTATAATTTCACAAATGTTTACCAATAGAGAGAGAGTCGGTTTCTAACATAAATACAAGACTCTCATTGGAATTTACACAACTTCAAGTAGGTAGATATGTATGTCTGCATGCATGCAGCTATGGATGTTATTGTTTGAGTGTGTGTGATTTGGAATGTTTTACATATTTTTACTGTTCCATTAATGCATTGTACTTGTAATTTCCTAACTAGTTGTGCTCTTTCAGTTTCTGTGAAGTCTAGCTTCTCAAAGATTTGTATTGAGGCAGTTACTAACATATCCCAGTGCCCCAATAATCACAGGCATAAATCTGAAGGTGTAATCAGGGTGGAGTATCTGAGCGTGCGTGCATATATGTTTGTGCGTGTGTATATGTTTGTGCGTGCGTTTTTGTTTATACGTGCATATATGTTTTTGCATGTGTATATGTTTGTTCGTGTGAATTTATCCATTGTTTGCGTGTATACGTAAGAATTTGCGTAAGAATTTGTGGTTGTATAGCTTGTTAGTTTGTATGTGTGCGAACGAGCCTTTGTATATGTGTGTATGTATGTATGTATGTGTATGTGTATGTGTTTATGTAAAATATCCAATAATTTTAAGTAGTTTTCCAATTTATTTATTTATTTTTTATTTTCATTTTTTTTTTATTTCATCTTATTATTTTTATTAGTAATTTTCTGAAATGTAAAAATGAGGGCATGCCCCGCCATTTGCAGGGATTAGAGAATGACAGAGAAAACATAACAGGGAAGAGTTAACTATATTAATTATACGAAAATGGTGAGATTTTCAGGTTGACCTACAATCCCTCCATATCCGGCCTAGATTTACGAGGATTTCAAACGCATCACGTGCTTTTTCTTTTTTCAAGCTTCACTGAATCTCGTCAATGAACCTTCAGTAACAGGCTAATTTCCTCCATTAAAATAATGTAATGAAGTAGTGATACTTGGGGGGGGGGGGCTGACGCTTATGTGTATGTATGTGTAGAATGTTACACACGTGTGTGTGTGTGTGTATACGATGTGATCCCAATATGCATATAATGCTTATGTGTGTATACATACATATATATATATATATATAAATTCACACACATATATATGTATGTGTGTGTGTGTATGTTCCATGTGATCCCAATATATATATATATATATATATATATATGAAGGCGTGTGGCGGAGTGGTTAGAGAATTGGATTCGCAATCGTAAGGTTGTGAGTTCGATTCCTGGACCAGGCGATGCGTTATGTCCTTGAGCAAGACACTTTATTTCACGTTGCTCCTTCTACCTGGAGTTGCGACCGATAGATAGTATTAGCAATTGGAAAGACCAACGGAAACATTGTTCCCTCGGTCCGATTTGACGAAAGTCGATCGTTCCTTATATATATATATATACACACACACACACACACATATGTATGCGGGTGTGCATACATATGTGCACACACACACACAGGATTAAATTTAAGCTTGTGTGTGTGTGTTTCTTTGTATTTGTATGTGGATGTATGTGTTCAGTCCTATCTTGTTATAACTGCTCACCCCTTGTATGCTTAGCCGACGTTTTACGAGGCTGAGCCTCATAGGGAATTACTCGGCTGGTTATGAATAGAGGCCCCAGTCCTATCATACTTTTATTAGAGCTCACACCTTTATAGCTTTAGCTGGCCTCGCAGGAGTCTGAAAATCATAGGTGGCTACTCTGATGTTTAATAATCGAGACTACTGTCCTACCATACCGTTATTAAAGCTCACAGCTTCTTGGGTTTAGGTGGCCTTATTCGACGCTACCCATCATAGGAAGTTCCTCTGGTGTTTTAATTATGGACGCACCAATCCTAAAAAAAAAAAAAAACTTAACACAAAGAACATTGCTCAGAAATAAAAGGCATCGGCCTGTCCAGATATCGAAACTACCGACTAAGTCACGAGTCTTTAACCAGAAATTAGCTCCATTTTCACAGGACAAATGGCCTTAAAACAGTTATCTGTTTGTTGTTTGTTTCCATTATAAAGAACATGTCTAGCAACACACATGCTGTATCCTTTAAAGTAGAAAACCTTTTTGTTTCAGTTTACAATTTGTGGACATTGGCTAAGTTACTAAGATATCTCCTGGGTTAAAAAATAAATTCATGAACTTAATTTGCAAGATTAATGGTTATTCAGTACTCTGATCCCGACGGACAGGTTGGTAATGATACAAAATATTGTCATGTTGTATTAGTTGATAATCCTGTTACATAGGCGGCCGGTTGGTAAATTCGTTAGAAGTCAGGTCGGATCAAATGTTTTACGGTGTTCGTTCCTGCTCACTCTTCTCTGATTTCAGATGGTTCAGAGGTCAACTTTGCCTTTCATTCTATTGAAGTCGATGAAAATAGTAGGAGTCTAGTACTGGGGGTGGAGTCGAATCTTCAACCAAATCTATTTCTCATTTTCATTCTCTCTCACACTCCATCCAAATCTATTTCTCATTTTCATTCTCTCTCACACTCCATCCTTCCCTGGACTAAATCTGCTGTATTCAGATCTGCAGAGATGGGATCCGCCATGTGTAAGAATGCCCTAGAAACGCCCTATGTCACTACGGCAGCCATACAATTCCATCGGGAGTTACTGGACAGTACATACAAACATCAAGTAGGTGGTGAATTGATAGACTCCTTAGAAAGTACGATAAAATGTTTGCCGTTATTCGTTCCTGCGCTCTACACTTTGAGTTCAAACCACGCCGAGGTCAACTTTGACTTTCAACCTATCGAGACCAGAGGAAGAAAGTACCAGTCTAGTACTGGGGTCGATTCTTCCTATATATATATTTCTTTCTCTATCATTACCTCTCCTTTTCTGCAATGAATTAGTTGTGACCAGATCTGGAGTGGAAATGGTTTCTGCCATGTTTTGGAAATGCGCAGAGAAGGCTGTATGTCATTTATGGTGCACCTATAAATCCATCAGCAGCCATATGTCATTATGGTGCACCTATAAATCCATCAGTGGAGATCAATTGGTGAGTCCATTTCGGCTGAGGCCACCGGATGATGTTGACAACTCCACCAAGATCTGTATGTCACAACAGGCCCCTACAATTTGCCATAGTTTATGGGTAAAAAGAAAAGAATCTTATTATTGGTAGAGGAATGCAGGTGGTTAAGTGGTTATAGTTCAATAATTACGTTACGTGACGTCCCTTTGCCTTTCATCCTTCCGGGGTCGATAGAATAAAGTACCAGTAATGCATTGGGTAATTGCTGGCCTTGTGCCAAAAAGTAGAAACAATTATATTCCATATTGACACAACCACATAGCAAAAATGAATTGTGGCTGTATATCAAAACGCAACTTTTGCATTCACTGTTTTTCGCTGAATCTTCCTGAGAACTACATTAAGGGTACACTTGTTTATGGAATTCTCGGTATGCATACCTCAAAATTCATATATTCACACACACACACACACACATACACACATACATGTTGTATGCGTGTGTGGACAAAAAATATATTTATAAATATATAAATATATACGTGTATACACACAAACGTACACACACACACACACATATATATATATGGATATGTATGTATATATATGTATGTGTGTATATATATATATATAAGACACATTTCTCCAACATGCTTGACTTCTTAATACATTTGTTTGTTTCACTAGGAATCGCCGTCGGTAATCTTTGATAAGCAGGAAGGAAACATATTTTGGCATGAACACTATGAGAAAGGTGAAAAACATATATATGTGTGTGTGTGTATACATGATTATATATATATATACATACATATTTATATATATATATATATATATGTGTGTGTGTGTGTGTGTGTGTGTAAATATAGGTATATGTAAATGTATATATATATATATATATGTAAATATAGGTATATGTAAATATAGGTATATGTAAATGTATATATATGTAAATGTATATATATATATATGTATATATATGTATATATATATATGTGTGTGTGTCCATATATATATGTGTATATATATATATATATGTGTGTGTAAATATAGGTATATGTAAATTTATGTATATATATGTATATATATATATATATAAGTAAATATAGGTATATGTAAATGTATATATATGTAAATGTATATATATATATATATGTATATATATATGTATATATATATATATATATATATATGTATATATATATGTATATATATGTATATATATATATGTATATATATATATATATGTATATATATATATATATATGTATATATATATATATATGTATATATATATATATATGTATATATATATATATATATGTATATATATATATATATGTATATATATATATATATATATATGTGTGTGTAAATGTATGATAACATAGCTATATATATCATTATAAATATATATAATGAGAATGATAAAGATAAATAACAAAGTTTCAGTGGGAACGAATCACCATCATCATCATCAACACTATTATCATCATCACCACCACCATCATCATCACCACCATCATCAGCAGCAGTATCACTATTATTATCACCATCATCATCATCATTAACCCCCTCATCACCATCATCATTATCGTCATCCATCTCATCACCACCATGACTACTTTCACCATTATCACCATCACTATCATCATTATAATCATCACCACCATCACCACAATCACTACCATCACCATCATCACAGTCAATACCATACCATCACCATCCTCACAATGACCCCCCATCACAATCGTCACCACCATCATCACCATCATCACCATCACCATCATCACCATTATCACCATCACCATCATCACCATCAATACTATACCATCACCATCATCACCATCATCACGATCATCACCATCATCACCATCATCACCATCAACATCATCAATACCATACCATCACCATCACCATCCTCACAATCACCACCATCACAATCGTCACCACCATCATCACCATCATCACCATCACCATCATCACCATTATCATCACCATCGTCACCATCATCACCATCAATACCATCACCATCAATACCATCACCATCAATACCATCACAATCAATACCACTAGCATCATCCTCACCATCATCCCCACCACCACCACCATCAGTATAGTGAGACGTGTATAAGACGTGTAACAGCGCCATCTGTAGCTAGTGTCAAATACTCTGCAGTATCGCTGTCGGCCAATCTCTGTTAAATCACTGGCAACTTTCTTACGAAACTTTCTCAAAAAATACGGAACTTCTGAGAGTAGAAGGAGGAAAAAATAGTGAATGTGTGACATACTTGCTACTGTGATGTAGCTGTGTACACATATACACACGCATATACACACACGCACATAGACACATACATACACATATACGCACACACATACATACACACACACATACATACACACACACATACATACACACACACACACATACATACACACACATACACGTACACACATACACATATACACACACACATATATACACACATACACACACATACGCATACATACATATACACATAAACATATACACACACACATACACACATATACACACACACATACACACATATACGCATACACACACATACGCATACACACATACATATACATACACACACACCAATATACATATACATACGCATATACACACATACACACACTGGTGAAGATAATAATAATAAGAATAACAAATACGACTAAAAAAAATGTTATGTACTTCGTGATCAATAAAATGTGTAGTTATATCTGAAAGAAGTTTATATATATATATATATATATATATAGAGAGAGAGAGAGATACATGTATATATATATATATATATACACACACACACATATATATATATATATTATATATAGATATATTATATACATATATTTTAGAGATATATGTTTGAGTTTGTGTATTGTATATTATATAGATATATTTAGTAAATATATATAGGTATGTTATATAATATATACATATATTTAGTAAATATATATAGGTATGTTATATAATATATAGATATATTTAGTAAATATATATAGGTATATTATATAATATATACATATATTTAGTAAATATATATAGGTATGTTATATAATTATACACATATTTTACAGATATATGTGAATACGTTTGAGTGTATGTATTATATATTTTATAGATATATTAGTGAATTTATATAGGTATATTATATAATATATACATATATTTAGTAAATATATATAGGTATGTTATATATAGATGTATATATAATAGTGGGGAAAAGTCTGATTTCTTATGGTCATTATAGTGGCAACAGACGGAATTTACCGAATGTTCCTATATTGTGAGGCAGTGAGCTGTGACTAAGTGATCTGATTTCGTGATATTTGCGTGTTGTTATGTCTAGCAGAAAACAATGGCTTCGGGTAGCTAATTTTAAGTGTCAGCTAAATTAGATAGTGATAGCGAAAGTAACGTTGAGGCATTCTTTCTTAGTGTGTAGTGCTTTGTCTGTGTGTGTGAGGCTCTCTTTCTTAGTGTGTAGTGCTTTCTCTGTGTGTGTGAGGCTCCCTTTCTTAGTGTGTAGGGCTTTGTCTGTGTGTGTGAGGCTCTTTTTCTTAGTGTGTAGGGCTTTGTCTGTGTGTGTGTGAGGCTCTCTTTCTTAGTGTGTAGTGCTTTCTCTGTGTGTGTGAGGCTCCCTTTCTTAGTGTGTTGGGCTTTGTCTGTGTGTGTGAGGCTCTTTTTCTTAGTGTGTAGGGCTTTGTCTGTGTGTGTGAGGCTCCCTTTCTTAGTGTGTAGTGCTTTCTCTGTGTGTGTGAGGCTCCTTTTCTTAGTGTGTAGGGCTTTGTCTGTGTGTGTGAGGCTCTTTTTCTTAGTGTGTAGGGCTTTGTCTGTGTGTGTGTGAGGCTCTCTTTCTTAGTGTGTAGGGCTTTGTCTGTGTGTGTGAGGCTCTCTTTCTTAGTGTGTAGGGCTTTGTCTGTGTGTGTGAGGCTCTCTTTCTTAGTGTGTAGGGTTTTGTCTGTGTGTGTGAGGCTCTCTTTCTTAGTGTGTAGGGCTTTGTCTGTGTGTGAGGCTCCCTTTCTTAGTGTGTAGGGCTTTGTCTGTGTGTGTGTGGCTCTCTTTCTTAGTGTGTAGGGCTTTGTCTGTGTGTGTGAGGCTCTCTTTCTTAGTGTGTAGGGTTTTGTCTGTGTGTGAGGCTCTTTCTTAGTGTGTAGGGCTTTGTCTGTGTGTGTGAGGCTCTCTTTCTTAGTGTGTAGGGCTTTGTCTGTGTGTGTGAGGCTCTCTTTCTTAGTGTGTAGGCCTTTGTCTGTGTGTGAGGCTCTCTTTCTTAGTGTGTAGGGCTTTGTCTGTGTGTGAGGCTCCCTTTCTTAGTGTGTAGGGCTTTGTCTGTGTGTGAGGCTCTCTTTCTTAGTGTGTAGGGCTTTTTCTGTGTGTGTGAGGCTCCCTTTCTTAGTGTGTAGGGCTTTGTCTGTGTGTGTGAGGCTCTCTTTCTTAGTGTGTAGGGCTTTGTCTGTGTGTGTGAGGCTCTCTTTCTTAGTGTGTAGGGCTTTGTCTGTGTGTGTGAGGCTCTCTTTCTTAGTGTGTAGAGCTTTGTCTGTGTGTGTGAGGCTCTCTTTCTTAGTGTGTAGGGCTTTGTCTGTGTGTGTGAGGCTCTCTTTCTTAGTGTGTAGGGCTTTGTCTGTGTGTGTGAGGCTCCCTTTCTTAGTGTGTAGGGCTTTGTCTGTGTGTGTGAGGCTCTCTTTCTTAGTGTGTAGGGTTTTGTCTGTGTGTGTGAGGCTCCCTTTCTTAGTGTGTAGGGCTTTGTCTGTGTGTGTGAGGCTCCCTTTCTTAGTGTGTAGGGCTTTGCCTGTGTGTGAGAGGCTCCCTTTCTTAGTGTGTAGGGCTTTGTCTGTGTGTGTGAGGCTCCCTTTCTTAGTGTGTAGGGCTTTGTCTGTGTGTGTGAGGCTCTCTTTCTTAGTGTGTAGGGCTTTGTCTGTGTGTGTGAGGCTCTCTTTCTTAGTGTGTAGGGTTTTGTCTGTGTGTGTGAGGCTCCCTTTCTTATTGTGTAGGGCTTTGTCTGTGTGTGTGAGGCTCCCTTTCTTAGTGTGTAGGGCTTTGTCTGTGTGTGTGAGGCTCTCTTTCTTAGTGTGTAGGGCTTTGTCTGTGTGTGTGAGGCTCTCTTTCTTAGTGTGTAGGGCTTTGTCTGTGTGTGTGAGGCTCTCTTTCTTAGTGTGTAGGGCTTTGTCTGTGTGTGTGAGGCTCTCTTTCTTAGTGTGTAGGGCTTTGTCTGTGTGTGAGGCTCTCTTTCTTAGTGTGTAGGGCTTTGTCTGTGTGTTTGAGGCTCTCTTTCTTAGTGTGTAGGGCTTTGTCTGTGTGTGTGAGGCTCTTTTTCTTAGTGTGTAGGGCTTTGTCTGTGTGTGTGTGAGGCTCTCTTTCTTAGTGTGTAGGGCTTTGTCTGTGTGTGTGAGGCTCTCTTTCTTAGTGTGTAGGGCTTTGTCTGTGTGTGTGAGGCTCTCTTTCTTAGTGTGTGGGGTTTTGTCTGTGTGTGTGAGGCTCTCTTTCTTAGTGTGTAGGGCTTTGTCTGTGTGTGTGAGGCTCTCTTTCTTAGTGTGTAGGGCTTTGTCTGTGTGTGTGAGGCTCTCTTTCTTAGTGTGTAGTGCTTTGTCTGTGTGTGTGAGGCTCTCTTTCTTAGTGTGTAGGGCTTTGTCTGTGTGTGTGAGGCTCTCTTTCTTAGTGTGTAGGGCTTTGTCTGTGTGTGTGAGGCTCTATTTCTTAGTGTGTAGGGCTTTGTCTGTGTGTGTGAGGCTCTCTTTCTTAGTGTGTAGGGCTTTGTCTGTGTGTGTGAGGCTCTCTTTCTTAGTGTGTAGGCTTTGTCTGTGTGTGAGGCTCCCTTTCTTAGTGTGTAGGGCTTTGTCTGTGTGTGAGGCTCCCTTTCTTAGTGTGTAGGGTTTTGTCTGTGTGTGTGAGGCTCCCTTTCTTAGTGTGTAGGGCTTTGTCTGTGTGTGTGAGGCTCTCTTTCTTAGTATGTTGGGCTTTGTCTGTGTGTGTGAGGCTCTCTTTCTTAGTGTGTAGGGCTTTGTCTGTGTGTGAGGCTCTTTTTCTTAGTGTGTAGGGCTTTGTCTGTGTGTGTGTGAGGCTCTCTTTCTTAGTGTGTAGGGCTTTGTCTGTGTGTGTGAGGCTCTCTTTCTTAGTGTGTAGGGCTTTGTCTGTGTGTGTGAGGCTCTCTTTCTTAGTGTGTAGGCTTTGTCTGTGTGTGAGGCTCCCTTTCTTAGTGTGTAGGGCTTTGTCTGTGTGTGAGGCTCCCTTTCTTAGTGTGTAGGGTTTTGTCTGTGTGTGTGAGGCTCCCTTTCTTAGTGTGTAGGGCTTTGTCTGTGTGTGTGAGACTCTCTTTCTTAGTGTGTAGGGCTTTGTCTGTGTGTGTGAGGCTCTCTTTCTTAGTGTGTAGGGCTTTGTCTGTGTGTGTGAGGCTCTCTTTCTTAGTGTGTAGGGCTTTGTCTGTGTGTGTGAGGCTCTCTTTCTTAGTGTGTAGGCTTTGTCTGTGTGTGAGGCTCCCTTTCTTAGTGTGTAGGGCTTTGTCTGTGTGTGAGGCTCCCTTTCTTAGTGTGTAGGGCCTAGTCTGTGTGTGAGGCTCTCTTTCTTAGTGTGTAGGGCTTTGTCTGTGTGTGTGAGGCTCCCTTTCTTAGTGTGTAGGGCTTTGTCTGTGTGTGAGGCTCTCTTTCTTAGTGTGTAGGGCTTTGTCTGTGTGTGTGAGGCTCTCTTTCTTAGTGTGTAGGGCTTTGTCTGTGTGTGTGAGGCTCTCTTTCTTAGTGTGTAGGGCTTTGTCTGTGTGTGTGAGGCTCTCTTTCTTAGTGTGTAGGCTTTGTCTGTGTGTGAGGCTCCCTTTCTTAGTGTGTAGGGCTTTGTCTGTGTGTGAGGCTCCCTTTCTTAGTGTGTAGGGCTTAGTCTGTGTGTGAGGCTCTCTTTCTTAGTGTGTAGGGCTTTGTCTGTGTGTGTGAGGCTCCCTTTCTTAGTGTGTAGGGCTTTGTCTGTGTGTGAGGCTCTCTTTCTTAGTGTGTAGGGCTTTTTCTGTGTGTGTGAGGCTCCCTTTCTTAGAGTGTAGGGCTTTGTCTGTGTGTGTGAGGCTCTCTTTCTTAGTGTGTAGGGCTTTGTCTGTGTGTGTGAGGCTCTCTTTCTTAGTGTGTAGGGCTTTGTCTGTGTGTGTGAGGCTCTCTTTCTTAGTGTGTAGGGCTTTGTCTGTGTGTGTGAGGCTCTCTTTCTTAGTGTGTAGGCTTTGTCTGTGTGTGAGGCTCCCTTTCTTAGTGTGTAGGGCTTTGTCTGTGTGTGAGGCTCCCTTTCTTAGTGTGTAGGGCTTAGTCTGTGTGTGAGGCTCTCTTTCTTAGTGTGTAGGGCTTTGTCTGTGTGTGTGAGGCTCCCTTTCTTAGTGTGTAGGGCTTTGTCTGTGTATGAGGCTCTCTTTCTTAGTGTGTAGGGCTTTTTCTGTGTGTGTGAGGCTCCCTTTCTTAGTGTGTAGGGCTTTGTCTGTGTGTGTGAGGCTCTCTTTCTTAGTGTGTAGGGCTTTGTCCCTGTGTGAGGCTCTCTTTCTTAGTGTGTAGGGTTTTGTCTGTGTGTGTGAGGCTCCCTTTCTTAGTGTGTAGGGCTTTGTCTGTGTGTGTGAGGCTCTCTTTCTTAGTGTGTAGGGCTTTATCTGTGTGTGTGAGGCTCCCTTTCTTAGTGTGTAGGGCTTTGTCTGTGTGTGTGAGGCTCCCTTTTTTAGTGTGTAGGGCTTAGTCTGTGTGTGAGGCTCTCTTTCTTAGTGTGTAGGGCTTTGTCTGTGTGTGTGAGGCTCCCTTTCTTAGTGTGTAGGGCTTTGTCTGTGTGTGAGGCTCTCTTTCTTAGTGTGTAGGGCTTTGTCTGTGTGTGTGAGGCTCTCTTTCTTAGTGTGTAGGGCTTTGTCTGTGTGTGTGAGGCTCTCTTTCTTAGTGTGTAGGCTTTGTCTGTGTGTGAGGCTCCCTTTCTTAGTGTGTAGGGCTTTGTCTGTGTGTGAGGCTCCCTTTCTTAGTGTGTAGGGCTTAGTCTGTGTGTGAGGCTCTCTTTCTTAGTGTGTAGGGCTTTGTCTGTGTGTGTGAGGCTCCCTTTCTTAGTGTGTAGGGCTTTGTCTGTGTATGAGGCTCTCTTTCTTAGTGTGTAGGGCTTTTTCTGTGTGTGTGAGGCTCCCTTTCTTAGTGTGTAGGGCTTTTTCTGTGTGTGTGAGGCTCTCTTTCTTAGTGTGTAGGGCTTTGTCTGTGTGTGAGGCTCTCTTTCTTAGTGTGTAGGGTTTTGTCTGTGTGTGTGAGGCTCCCTTTCTTAGTGTGTAGGGCTTTGTCTGTGTGTGTGAGACTCTCTTTCTTAGTGTGTAGGGCTTTATCTGTGTGTGTGAGGCTCCCTTTCTTAGTGTGTAGGGCTTTGTCTGTGTGTGTGAGGCTCCCTTTCTTAGTGTGTAGAGCTTTGTCTGTGTGTGTGAGGCTCTCTTTCTTAGTGTGTAGGGCTTTGTCTGTGTGTGTGAGGCTCTCTTTCTTAGTGTGTAGGGCTTTGTCTGTGTGTGTGAGGCTCTCTTTCTTAGTGTGTAGGCTTTGTCTGTGTGTGAGGCTCCCTTTCTTAGTGTGTAGGGCTTTGTCTGTGTGTGAGGCTCCCTTTCTTAGTGTGTAGGGCTTAGTCTGTGTGTGAGGCTCTCTTTCTTAGTGTGTAGGGCTTTGTCTGTGTGTGTGAGGCTCCCTTTCTTAGTGTGTAGGGCTTTGTCTGTGTATGAGGCTCTCTTTCTTAGTGTGTAGGGCTTTTTCTGTGTGTGTGAGGCTCCCTTTCTTAGTGTGTAGGGCTTTTTCTGTGTGTGTGAGGCTCTCTTTCTTAGTGTGTAGGGCTTTGTCTGTGTGTGAGGCTCTCTTTCTTAGTGTGTAGGGTTTTGTCTGTGTGTGTGAGGCTCCCTTTCTTAGTGTGTAGGGCTTTGTCTGTGTGTGTGAGACTCTCTTTCTTAGTGTGTAGGGCTTTATCTGTGTGTGTGAGGCTCCCTTTCTTAGTGTGTAGGGCTTTGTCTGTGTGTGTGAGGCTCCCTTTCTTAGTGTGTAGAGCTTTGTCTGTGTGTGTGAGGCTCTCTTTCTTAGTGTGTAGGGCTTTGTCTGTGTGTGTGAGGCTCTCTTTCTTAGTGTGTAGGGCTTTGTCTGTGTGTGTGAGGCTCTTTCTTAGTGTGTAGGGCTTTGTCTGTGTGTGTGAGGCTCTCTTTCTTAGTGTGTAGGGCTTTGTCTGTGTGTGAGGCTCTCTTTCTTAGTGTGTAGGGCTTTGTCTATGTGTTTGAGGCTCTCTTTCTTAGTGTGTAGTGCTTTGTCTGTGTGTGAGGCTCTCTTTCTTAGTGTGTAGGGCTTTGTCTGTGTGTGTGAGGCTCTCTATCTTAGTGTGTAGGGCTTTGTCTGTGTGTGAGGCTCTCTTTCTTAGTGTGTAGGGCTTTGTCTGTGTGTGTGAGGCTCTCTTTCTTAGTGTGTAGTGCTTTGTCTGTGTGTGAGGCTCTCTTTCTTAGTGTGTAGGGCTTTGTCTGTGTGTGTGAGGCTCTCTTTCTTAGTGTGTAGTGCTTTGTCTGTGTGTGAGGCTCTCTTTCTTAGTGTGTAGGGCTTTGTCTGTGTGTGTGAGGCTCTCTTTCTTAGTGTGTAGGGCTTTGTCTGTGTGTGAGGCTCTCTTTCTTAGTGTGTAGGGCTTTGTCTGTGTGTGTGAGGCTCTCTTTCTTAGTGTTGAGGGCTTTGTCTGTGAGTGAGGCTCTCTTTCTTAGTGTGTAGGGCTTTGTCTGTGTGTGTGAGGCTCTCTTTCTTAGTGTGTAGTGCTTTGTCTGTGTGTGAGGCTCTCTTTCTTAGTGTGTAGGGCTTTGTCTGTGTGTGTGAGGCTCTCTTTCTTAGTGTGTATGGCTTTGTCTGTGTGTGAGGCTCTCTTTCTTAGTGTGTAGGGCTTTGTCTGTGTGTGTGAGGCTCTCTTTCTTAGTGTGTAGGGCTTTGTCTGTGTGTGAGGCTCTCTTTCTTAGTGTGTAGGGCTTTGTCTGTGTGTGTAAGGCTCTCTTTCTTAGTGTGTAGGGCTTTGTCTGTGTGTGAGGCTCTCTTTCTTAGTGTGTAGGGCTTTGTCTGTGTGTGTGAGGCTCTCTTTCTTAGTGTGTAGGGCTTTGTCTGTGTGTGTGAGGCTATCTTTCTTAGTGTGTAGGGCTTTGTCTGTGTGTGTGAGGCTATCTTTCTTAGTGTGTAGGGCTGTGTCTGTGTGTGTGAGGCTATCTTTCTTAGTGTGTAGGGCTTTGTCTGTGTGTATGAGGCTCTCTTTCTTAGTGTGTAGGGCTTTGTCTGTGTGTGTGAGGCTCTCTTTCTTAGTGTGTAGGGCTTTGTCTGTGTGTGTGAGGCTCCCTTTCTTAGTGTGTAGGGCTTTGTCTGTGTGTGTAAGGCTCTCTTTCTTAGTGTGTAGGGCTTTGTCTGTGTGTGTGAGGCTCTCTTTCTTAGTGTGTAGGACTTTGTCTGTGTGTGAGGCTCTCTTTCTTAGTGTGTAGGGCTTTGTCTGTGTGTGAGGCTCTCTTTCTTAGTGTGTAGGGCTTTGTCTGTGTGTGTGAGGCTCTCTTTCTTACTGTGTAGGGCTTTATCTGTGTGTGTGAGGCTCTCTTTCTTAGTGTGTAGGGCTTTGTCTGTGTGTGTGAGGCTCTCGTTCTTAGTGTGTAGGGCTTTGTCTGTGTGTGTGAGGCTCTCTTTCTTAGTGTGTAGGGCTTTGTCTGTGTGTGAGGCTCTCTTTCTTAGTGTGTAGGGCTTTGTCTGTGTGTGAGGCTCTCTTTCTTCGTGTGTAGGGCTTTGTCTGTGTGTGTGAGGCTCTCTTTCTTAGTGTGTAGGGCTTTGTCTGTGTGTGAGGCTCTCTTTCTTAGTGTGTAGGGCTTTGTCTGTGTGTGTGAGGCTCTCTTTCTTAGTGTGTAGGGCTTTGTCTGTGTGTGTGAGGCTCTCTTTCTTAGTGTGTAGGGCTTTGTCTGTGTGTGTGAGGCTCTCTTTCTTAGTGTGTAGGGCTTTGTCTGTGTGTGTGAGGCTCTCTTTCTTAGTGTGTAGGGCTTTGTCTGTGTGTGTGAGGCTCTCTTTCTTAGTGTGTAGGGCTTTGTCTGTGTGTGTGAGGCTCTCTTTCTTAGTGTGTAGGGCTTTGTCTGTGTGTGTGAGGCTCTCTTTCTTAGTGTGTAGGGCTTTGTCTGTGTGTGAGGCTCTCTTTCTTAGTGTGTAGGGCTTTGTCTGTGTGTGTGAGGCTCTCTTTCTTAGTGTGTAGGGCTTTGTCTCTGTGTGTGAGGCTCTCTTTCTTAGTGTGTAGGGCTTTGTCTGTGTGTGAGGCTCTCTTTCTTAGTGTGTAGGGCTTTGTCTGTGTGTGTGAGGCTCTCTTTCTTAGTGTGTAGGGCTTTGTCTGTGTGTGTGAGGCTCTCTTTCTTAGTGTGTAGGGCTTTGTCTGTCTGTGTGAGGCTCTCTTTCTTAGTGTGTAGGGCTTTGTCTGTGTGTGTGAGGCTCTCTTTCTTAGTGTGTAGGGCTTTGTCTGTGTGTGAGGCTCTCTTTCTTAGTGTGTAGGGCTTTGTCTGTGTGTGTGAGGCTCTCTTTCTTAGTGTGTAGGGCTTTGTCTGTATGTGTGAGGCTCCCTTTCTTAGTGTGTAGGGCTTCGTCTGTGTGTGTGAGGCTCTCTTTCTTAGTGTGTAGGGCTTTGTCTCTGTGTGTGAGGCTCTCTTTCTTAGTGTGTAGGGCTTTGTCTGTGTGTGTGAGGCTCTCTTTCTTAGTGTGTAGGGCTTTGTCTCTGTGTGTGAGCCTCTCTTTCTTAGTGTGTAGGGCTTTGTCTCTGTGTGTGAGGCTCTCTTTCTTAGTGTGTAGGGATTTGTCTGTGTGTGTGAGGCTATCTTTCTTAGTGTGTAGGGCTTTGTCTGTGTGTGTGAGGCTCCCTTTCTTAGTGTGTAGGGCTTTGTCTGTGTGTGTGAGGCTCCCTTTCTTAGTGTGTAGTGCTTTGTCTGTGTGTGTGAGGCTCTCTTTCTTAGTGTGTAGGGATTTGTCTGTGTGTGTGAGGCTATCTTTCTTAGTGTGTAGGGCTTTGTCTGTGTGTGTGAGCCTCTCTTTCTTAGTGTGTAGGGCTTTGTCTCTGTGTGTGAGGCTCTCTTTCTTAGTGTGTAGGGATTTGTCTGTGTGTGTGAGGCTCTCTTTCTTAGTGTGTAGGGCTTTGTCTGTGTGTGTGAGGCTCCATTTCTTAGTGTGTAGGGCTTTGTCTGTGTGTGTGAGGCTCCCTTTCTTAGTGTGTAGAGCTTTGTCTGTGTGTGTGAGGCTCTCTTTCTTAGTGTGTAGGGATTTGTCTGTGTGTGTGAGGCTCTCTTTCTTAGTGTGTAGGGCTTTGTCTGTGTGTGTGAGGCTCCCTTTCTTAGTGTGTAGGTCTTTGTCTGTGTGTGTGAGGCTCCCTTTCTTAGTGTGTAGAGCTTTGTCTGTGTGTGTGAGGCTCTCTTTCTTAGTGTGTAGGGATTTGTCTGTGTGTGTGAGGCTTTCTTTCTTAGTGTGTAGGGCTTTGTCTGTGTGTGTGAGGCTCTCTTTCTTAGTGTGTAGGGCTTTGTCTGTGTGTGTGAGGCTCTCTTTCTTATTGTGTAGGGCTTTGTCTGTGTGTGTGAGGCTCTCTTTCTTAGTGTGTTGGGCTTTGTCTGTGTGTGTGAGGCTCTCTTTCTTAGTGTGTAGAGCTTTGTCTGTGTGTGTGAGGCTCTCTTTCTTACTGTGTAGAGCTTTGTCTGTGTGTGTGAGGCTCTCTTTCTTAGTGTGTAGGGCTTTGTCTGTGTGTGTGAGGCTCTCTTTCTTAGTGTGTAGTGCTTTGTCTGTGTGTGTGAGGCTCTCTTTCTTAGTGTGTAGGGCTTTGTCTGTGTGTGAGAGGCTCTCTTTCTTAGTGTGTAGTGCTTTTGTCTGTGTGTGTGAGGCTCTCTTTCTTAGTGTGTAGAGCTTTGTCTGTGTGTGTGAGGCTCTCTTTCTTAGTGTGTAGGGCTTTGTCTGTGTGTGTGAGGCTCTCTTTCTTAGTGTGTAGAGCTTTGTCTGTGTGTGTGAGGCTCTCTTTCTTAGTGTGTAGGGATTTGTCTGTGTGTGTGAGGCTCTCTTTCTTAGTGTGTAGGGCTTTGTCTGTGTGTGTGAGGCTCTCTTTCTTAGTGTGTAGGGCTTTGTCTGTGTGTGTGAGGCTCTCTTTCTTAGTGTGTAGGGCTTTGTCTGTGTGTGAGGCTCTCTTTCTTAGTGTGTAGGGCTTTGTCTGTGTGTGTGAGGCTCTCTTTCTTAGTGTGTAGGGCTTTGTCTGTATGTGTGAGGCTCCCTTTCTTAGTGTGTAGGGCTTCGTCTGTGTGTGTGAGGCTCTCTTTCTTAGTGTGTAGGGCTTTGTCTCTGTGTGTGAGGCTCTCTTTCTTAGTGTGTAGGGCTTTGTCTGTGTGTGTGAGGCTCTCTTTCTTAGTGTGTAGGGCTTTGTCTCTGTGTGTGAGCCTCTCTTTCTTAGTGTGTAGGGCTTTGTCTCTGTGTGTGAGGCTCTCTTTCTTAGTGTGTAGGGATTTGTCTGTGTGTGTGAGGCTATCTTTCTTAGTGTGTAGGGCTTTGTCTGTATGTGTGAGGCTCCCTTTCTTAGTGTGTAGGGCTTTGTCTGTGTGTGTGAGGCTCCCTTTCTTAGTGTGTAGTGCTTTGTCTGTGTGTGTGAGGCTCTCTTTCTTAGTGTGTAGGGATTTGTCTGTGTGTGTGAGGCTATCTTTCTTAGTGTGTAGGGCTTTGTCTGTGTGTGTGAGCCTCTCTTTCTTAGTGTGTAGGGCTTTGTCTCTGTGTGTGAGGCTCTCTTTCTTAGTGTGTAGGGATTTGTCTGTGTGTGTGAGGCTCTCTTTCTTAGTGTGTAGGGCTTTGTCTGTGTGTGTGAGGCTCCATTTCTTAGTGTGTAGGGCTTTGTCTGTGTGTGTGAGGCTCCCTTTCTTAGTGTGTAGAGCTTTGTCTGTGTGTGTGAGGCTCTCTTTCTTAGTGTGTAGGGATTTGTCTGTGTGTGTGAGGCTATCTTTCTTAGTGTGTAGGGCTTTGTCTGTGTGTGTGAGGCTCCCTTTCTTAGTGTGTAGAGCTTTGTCTGTGTGTGTGAGGCTCCCTTTCTTAGTGTGTAGCGCTTTGTCTGTGTGTGTGAGGCTCCCTTTCTTAGTGTGTAGAGCTTTGTCTGTGTGTGTGAGGCTCTCTTTCTTAGTGTGTAGGGATTTGTCTGTGTGTGTGAGGCTATCTTTCTTAGTGTGTAGAGCTTTGTCTGTGTGTGTGAGGCTCTCTTTCTTAGTGTGTAGGGATTTGTCTGTGTGTGTGAGGCTATCTTTCTTAGTGTGTTGGGCTTTGTCTGTGTGTGTGAGCCTCTCTTTCTTAGTGTGTAGGGCTTTGTCTCTGTGTGTGAGGCTCTCTTTCTTAGTGTGTAGGGATTTGTCTGTGTGTGTGAGGCTCTCTTTCTTAGTGTGTAGGGCTTT